>NW_019380039.1:0-11259 GCF_000648655.2 Copidosoma floridanum | reverse complement strand
AACTATAGTATCGTATATTCCTTTCTGGTAATTTAATTTATTTCAATGCAAGCCAATTTAAAAAAAAAAACTACATAAAATTATTAAAATTTTATGTACATCAATTTAATTCATACAAACAAAATAAGATTCATAGTAAAATATTTAAATCGATTCCACAAATATCTTTCGCTAAAGCACTTTTAATCCACGAGTTCAAGCACAGCAAACTGCAAAAGGTTTGACACCTTAAGGTGGTTCTTGCATGAAATGATCATGAACAGAATAGTATTAAATCTTACTAAGCATTTTTTACTGAAAGTTGTAGCCTAGCTATTTATTTACTAAACATAATTAAGTAAACAACTGACACAATAAAGCTTATGCATTTCCAATCATACTGCTATCTCGAAAAATATGTGTTCACAGACATAATCAAAAGATATTAAAAAATTCACAGGCATACATTTTCGTTTTCTTTGTTGAAAGCATAGGCAAGCATCCACTGCTGGTATTTTGAGGTTAACGGCGAATTTGAGGTAATCATTCTTACGAACTTTTGTATCGTATATTATGATCTAAAGTTTTGAACCAGTACTTTATTTGCCTCGATAAAAAATATTAACAAATAATGTTTTAAAAATTATGCAGCAGTATTACATATCAACTCGACAGTCACACCTTTGACTCGGGAGTTATAAAAGAACCACCTAAACGAGGTTGCCCTGTGAGTGATTATTAGCGAAGCTTCCAAAACCATGCATCTGTCTGGAACTGATGAGAGTATACTTAAAATATCATGAGTCATTCTTCCTGAAGATAAATATAAATTTTCGTGGTCCCACCACCAATCTACTACATTGATTTCCGCTGTAGCTCTTAGTGTTTTGTAATAGCTTTGGAGTTTATTTTGCCAGGATCAGCCACTTGTTTGAGTATTTAAAAAAGTATTGCTGAAATTTAACAACTCCTCTTCAATGTCGACGGAATCGCTTTCTTTACTAGAAAAGTCCACAAAATTTGATTTACAATACTTAAATTTGAATAGAGCTTAGAATTTTTCTACACTTGTTTGTTTTAGATTTTTTCCCCAATCAATCGCATTGAATCCTTCTACTATATGCCTTGGATTCGAGATCAAACATCGTCAGCAGATCTAATTTGTCTTTGTAAAATGTGTGTGTGTGTGTGTGTGCCCGCGTGTGTATAATTTTCTCAATAGTACTTTAGCCAACAACCAAGACAAGACCAATACAAGACAAGAGTGCATTTACCAAGATATTGCCCATTTTCGAGAGTTTTCAAGATCAATACAAGACTCATCCTAATGGACCTGTCCCATGTGGGGAGGTTAGTTTTTAGTCGGTAGGCACACCGGAAGAATTTGACACTACCGCCGGAATAGCTGGGGTGTCTATAAAGATTTTAACTTCCTCATTCCAACAAACAAAAAAACAAAAAATTGAGTTTTTCCTATTTATATAAGCACATCAACTTTACTAGGCGGAGTCTCTAATAATAATAGTTGATTTGCTCATAAACGATTTATTTCTGCCCATTTCTTTTAGATAAATTTCATGATTGGCATAATTATTTGTTGATGTATAAAAAATACTCGCATGTATTTGAGAATAAAACCTCTTGAAAAAAAATAATTTTGTACTGAATCTCTTTAACCCTTACAGCCCTGTGGTGATTGAAATTTGTATAGTAAAATTGTACATAGGTATTACTTGTGCATTTCAATTCCAAGAATTCTCCTTCTTTTATCTCCAACTCAGTAACATTTAAACGAAGCTGAGGCTAATCCTTATTGTAACCTTATATGTGTAAAAACATTAAAAAGTATATGTTTTAATTAGAGATAATACATTTATAAAAAGAGTTATCAATAATTCAATCATGTTGAAGAATTACTACTGTATATTATGGTATTTTACGAGGAAAATCATAACCAAGTCTACTTTTTCTTATCAGAAAATGAAAATTGAAACAGAAAAAAAGTCGTACGGACTTTACATGATTCAGGTCTCAGAAGGATTACTTTTTCATATTGTTACAATGGCTTGCGAAAAACAATTGTCTTACATTTTTAAGGTTGTCGTACCTCTTGACGATTTCTTGATTTTTTTATGTAGATTGATGTATTATTCAGGTGAAAAAAATATTCTTATACATACATTAAGTGTACTTAGTGAAAAATTCAAACAATTACATTTTTTCTAATATCTCCATACGTTATACAGTTTNGGAAAATTCAAACAATTACATTTTTTTTAATCTCTCCATATATTATACAGTTTCATTTTGAACAATAAAACAATTTTTTTTCTTTCGATTGATGCATTCAAGATTAGTATTTCAATAAGATTGATAGAACAATTCCCTAATTTGTAATTTTAATTAAATTCTTAACAAGGTCTTATTTCATACAGTACGAAAAAACCACATTTTCTATTTTCGCACACTCCATAAGAGTTTTTTTTATAGGATAATTTTACTTTAATGTGATAAATATTATGATTTTATTGACAGATTTTACTAATCTGAGGTTGTAATTTACATGTACATTTCAATTCTTACTGTATCTAAAAACAATGAATGTAGTTTGGTTTTTTTTTAAATATCTTATACGATCGTTTGATGACAAAAAACGTTAGATTACAATAAATGACTAAAACTTTGAATTTGCTACTCAACATAATTTAATATTGTTAAATAGTTCTCTTACTGCAAAAAAAATACTAACACATTTAACCATAGTTTTTTAGAGTGTCAGAAAACTGAGCGGATTTTTTGAAGATTTTACACTGCAAATTTGTTTATTCAAAGTAAGGCCCGCTTTTTATTAATAAATTAGGATGTGGTTAAATTTTTTTTTTAAGTCTTACAATTTCTTGTATCGCTGAATAATATCGTTGGGTCAGCGCAAGAAAGAGTCCTATCAGAGTAGAAGACATGAAAGAGCTTTTTTAAATCAAGAAAAAAAAGGGGTCTGTTTCAAAAAATTTATTTTTCCTTTAACTTCAAGTTGGCGATACAAGTATGTATGTATACATGGGTAAATTAATGAAGCGTTACTTAATAACATAGCGGTAAATTCTAAGGTAACATAGGTCACTTACTGGCGACGTTGTTAAATAATTAATAAATTGTTTATTAATAATAGAAAAGCTTATTACCCAATGATACGGAGTATTTACGATCTACTTTATCAATACAATTTATTGCCATTATTGATGTCATTATGGGCCAGAAAGCACTCCACGTTACCTTAATTAGTACTTGTGTTTTTAATTACTGCTTTATTAGTTTAATAATGATCAAGTAAGCACCTTATGTTACCTGGTGATTAGAGTTTCAATTATTAATTAATGATTTAGGTTTTTATATGTATAGCCACGTATAGACTGCCACATTATAATCGGAGAAAAAAAATTAGTCAAAAATACTCTTTCTTGTCACGTAGGTTAAAAAAACTTTACTTTCTCCAAAAATCTGAAAAGGCTCTTTATGTCCTTTCACTCTGAAATAAGACTTTTTCTGGTACCCACCCAAAAAACCATTTTTAAAAGTACAACTACATTTCTAGCATTTGTAGATGTAAATGGTTTTCCGGCGCAAGCCAAGATTCAAGCTTCGATGCGTAAGTGCCCCCTCCTCTCATCTCTTCGAGAGCGAGCTGGCCTCCGAAATTCTCCGTTATTTTCCTTCTTCTTTCTTCTCCTATGCCCTTTTGTCTTCTAGGGGAGTGGTCCTCACGGACCTGTCCCATGCGGGGAGGTTAGTTTTTAGTCGGTAGGCACACCGGGTAAATCTGACACTACCACCGGATTAGCTGGGGTGTCTACGAAGATTTTCCCCTCCCCGCTCCATCAAACAAAGAAAAAAAAACAAAAAATAAAAAAGAATGTAAATGGTTAAACTTTCATTACGATCTGAAACATGAAAATACTTTAATTATCACCATCCTAAAAGGTTATAAGGTTATTTTTTTTAATAGTAAAATATTACGCTATTTCAAAAAATCTTTTATTTCTCAAAAACTTTTTAAAAACATTCAATGACTTGTGAAACAAAATTTTTTACTTTTTGTACCATTTTCTATATTAAAAAAAAAAAAAAAAAAAAAAAAAAACGAGTATAAACTTATTTTTTTAGATTATTGCTTGTACTAGAAGGTAAAATGTTACCAATAAATCAATTTACAATGCAAAATCTTGGAAAAATACACATTATTATCTAACGCTTCAAATAGCTACCGTGAAACATTTTACTGCTTCCTCAGCTGAAAAAAAAATCATTTAACATTGCATTATGTAAAAATGCAAATAAGATGTAGACACTAATTGCAATCTAACGTTTATCATCAAACAATCGTAGAAGTTCTTTTAAAAAAAACCAAACCACATTTATTGCTGTGGCAAGCGTTTTAAAGTACATATGAATTACAACCTTAGTACTCGATTTTTTAAAAAAATTTGGTTATTCGTCATTAAACAAAACCATATACTACTATGTACATTATACTACGATAATTAACAAAAGATACTTAACTGCCTTGCATTTTGATGATCATTTCTATCACATACAAACAATTAAATTAATTTATGCTAAGCATTATATATTTCATAACAGGTACTATTACTAGTCAAAAGATTGCCTAAACTGAAAGAGCAATTTCAATTGTAGGATTTTTATATAATTTTATTATCTATATGTTTTGATAGCATAAAAATATTAAGCACCGATTTTTTAAAATTGAAAAAAATACTATTGTAGAAACTTTCTGGTAACAATTGTTAATGATATTATTGAAACGAAAGTAAATTTTTTGGACCTTTGGCTATTATCTCTCGTAAACTGGATGTTCATAATTTACTGGAAGTTTAAAAATATTTCTTAAAAATCATATGTTTAGTATTATGAAATTATGAAATAGCCTTGCAAACTAGAACTATGAACGTAATACATTGTTTAATAGACTCAGTATTCAAAATATAATTTTTTGGATGGGCCCGAAAAAGTGTTGACAACGTTTATAAATTAAAACGTAAGTTGTAATGAAAAATTACAACAGAATAACAAATTGTATTAAAAAAAAAAAAAAAAAATTCTGACGGCACTTTGAATTGAACCCCAAATTGCAAAACTATTTTATTGGTGGCATAAGCTAGAGCCATCTCAGCTGTACAAATTAAAATCGTTTTTTAATCCAAAGTCACATATGTTCATTGATAGCCTCCGGAGCTTGGCCTACAGTTCATAGCGATTGTGAGAAGTAAAAATTATAATTTATATTTAAGGTGCTTATAGTCATAGTATCAACCTCCAAAAATATTTGAAGTTAAATATTTTTTCAACGTACTTTCTTGGATACACCGTACTATAAAAAAATCTTAAGTACAGGAAGAATGAAAAAATAAATGCCTTGAAAGTCTGAGCTTACAACTGTGTAAGCATTTATTGGTATAATTTTCGAAAAATAATATGGCTATCCCTTATTAAGCTTTCATATGTTATAGAGAATTGTAAAATAAACGAATAGGTATTGTATTTTATTTTATAAATATTAGATGTCGAATATTTTTTGTCTCTATTTCACTTTAATTTCTAAGATCTTATCTAAGAAGTAAGTATAGCGAGAGACTCGTCGCTTGCTTTCGCTACGATATACGTGGTCATATAGCTATATAGCTGTATTCGGCATTTCCACTCCTATCTATGTAGGCACATATTCGGTATACCCATTTCACGCGTCTCCAAAGTATGTGCCTATACATTTTTTTTTTTTTTTATTGTTCATCATCGCCCGTAGGCTCAGATATGACTTTTTATTACACAAGAATACTGTTTTTCAGCCATCGGTGCACCTGAGTTATGACCAGATGTTTATACACATATAAACATCTGGACCATCTAATAGTCACACCTATGATCATGATGTCAAAGCGACAGAGCAACAGTTAATCGACCCTCGAAAATCAAGAGCACAGGGGAAACGGCGAGACCTGAATGGTCACCAGCCGGTAACCCATCCAAGTACTAACCGCGCCGAATGCAGCTTAACCTCAAAGATCGACTGAACTGCAACTCTACCATTGCGCCACCGCGACCATTATGAGCCTATATATGCCCATTTTCGCGCTACACACTCGGCAACCCCCTCCTTGCTTCTAAAAAAAAAAAAGTAATATGTCCGCCTGGTTCGGCCACTTGGCCACGACGGGGCGCTTGAAACAGTGTCAAAAAGTGAACTCGCGCCATATTGGCCAGGTGCAAGTGATGGGAGGGGATAGATGAGTCGAGGCCAGCGTGCGTGGTGGCGAAAACAGGAAACCTGGGGTACCAAATTACTGTAATTTTTGCTTAATTAAGGAAAGAATAACAGTATTTCGTCAAATTTACAGATGTTATCATCACATATGCATAAATAGTGTCAACATTATAAAATTGTAGTTACACAAATGTAAAAAAATGAACTATGTCGTGCCAAGAACGGTTGTAAAATGTTTGAATGTAACAATATATTAATGAAGCCTCGTTAGTTATCTATCTAGAGCATACTCTCAGAAGCAGACGGCAAAAAGAAAGATAAATACGCGAAATGAGACATGATCATTGTGATTTATATTATTTAAACGCTTATGAAATATGGGTGTAAGAAAGTGCTGTGTTGTTCAGTGTAACAGGAGCGCAAAGACAGGTGGAGTAAAATTACATAAATTTCGTTGATTATCCAACTGTAAGTAAAAGTAATTTTCATGTGCATTGCAACTTAGACCATTTTCAAAATAATCTGAATAAAACGTTCATGCAGGTTAACTTTGTAGGGGGCTGAAGTTACCGAGGTCTACCTTATTATGACGGCACTCATCAAATTGCTAACTCCACCACTTTAAAATTCTGTATCATCGCACACACGACTACTTTCAACCAACTGTTTACCTTTTTTTAAGGCTTCAGAGTTAAAACAAATAAAGTGTGTGATATTTCTAAAGCCTGTTTTTATGATAACATTCATAATCAGATGAATAAATATACTAATTTTTTGCTAATTAATTGATTATTACTAAAAGTGTGTATCGGTGTATGCTGTTGACATATAATGTGGGTACCCGCGGTTGCATGATTTTGACACCAAGGGTGGTGCTGCATGACATGGACCTGGCTAATAGCATTGCAGTCAGTAATCTCTCTAACGAAAGAGGATTTTTGAACGAGCAGCAGAGAATAAAATTTAGCAGAAATCGACTCCTGATGCCGAAGTTGCTAAAAAATTAAAAAAAAAAAAAAACGGATTTATACGTAAACATGTAATAAATCACTTATCAAAATTTCCAAACCATGTCACAGGGCAAGTTTGTGGAAATGAACTAATAGAAAAGATAAAATATTGAGGTTATTTCTATAATAATGTAATTATTAAATCAAACTGATTAAGCCTCCTTTTAGGAGCATGCCTTAATACGGCGCCATCGCAATGAGCCAACATAACTTTTCAGAGTTTTAAAAAAAAAATAAAAAATAAAAAAGGTAAAGGTATTTTTTTTGCACAATTAATATACATTGTTTTACACAGAGAATGGTATCAATGAAAATATTACAAAGTTTCTTGTAAAGTAACAGTAGCTTTCTTAATTTTGTTTAGTTTTGTGAAATCTTGTAAAATATTATTTAACTTAAAAGGCTGTTCTTTGCCATGACGTGAGTACACTAATTACGAGATAAATTTTTCATAAACCACAAAAGCGTTGTTTAAACTAATTTGTGTATGGAACTGCATTTTTTCAGTGTACTAAAATTAGTATTTTTTAAAAATAATTTTTATGCAATACGTGTATACAAATTAATAGAAGTTATGTAATTTTATGAATAAATACATTTTTCGATTTGAAACCTTCATTTATTATCTTACTAATATATAAAGCAAAAGCGCTAAAACCGTTGTAATCGCTAACCGCGAAAACTACTGAACCGATTTTGTTGAAATTTTGCACACTGATTCCTGATACTTCCTAGATGGTTTAAGTATAGTTTTTATCTTAAAAAATTTAATAACAATAGCAATAAATGAGCTCAAAGTTTTGCAAAAATATGCCAGCTTTTCACTTTAGTTCAGTAAAATCCGCTAGGTGGCATTGACATAAAATCGGGGCTACCTGCAACATAATTAAATAAATGTGGTTATAATACGCTGGAGCATCTCCAAAGTGTCGTAGTCGAGTTTTGGCAACTCAACGAGTTGTATAGAGAATGCTGATAATAGTCTTGCAGCTGGGTATCCCGGTTACGGATGACACTCTTCTCTAAGGGGGAAGGGACCTAGGCGTCCATTCACCCTGAATCTCTATGAGTGCGATAAAAAAAAAAAAATAATTCCAACCGATGCCATCTCTGCCTCAATACCAAGAGACATATCGAGCCAGAGCACAATCTGCTCCAACTCCTCAGAGTTATGGGGTAGTTCCACCATCCCACCTGGTGCAGTAAGGGAATTTGTGGCTACAAATGTAAGCAAGGGAAAACAGCTCTGAGGGGCACGGGCAGCCACCACGGCTACCTTCTTGGTCGTCGCGTCCCCAACGTGCTTACCCACATGTTCCCGTCTAACGATGAGAGGTTGGTTGTCTGGGGAACAACCCGAAGACGAGATATTCTTTGGTCAGCGGCGTACCTCCCTCCATCACAGTCTTTGTACCTCGAGACTCCTGGGGTGAGAATCAAGCTACCCGTAGCCAGCTCTTCATCATCAGGAATAAGAATAGCCTGAAAGTTTCACGACTGGCGCTTTTTAGGGCCATTATAAGTGTTGGCGTTCCCTACTTAACCATCAATTTCATCGGTTCTTTTTAGAATCCACCTAAGTGTAAACTACCTTGCCAACAAATACATTCTTATTACCATTTCCGGAAGCGATTCATCGACGAAAAGACTATATTAACTAAAGACGGGCACTATTAAACCAAGTCAGCCATTCACTAGCAGATGTCACCTGCGGAGTTGTTCTTCGCAAGGCTGGAAAAGCCCGTGACCGACGACCCTATACTACCCTCTCGACTCTAAGCATTCAACCAGGAATCACTGATCCACTCCAAGGTCTGCGTTGGGTAAACCTATAACAACTATGAAGGAAAAAAAACTTGAGCCAACAGGACAGCCTCCACTGGACAAGTATCACTAACCGATCTCCCCATCTTAGATCACCAAAACAACTGAATCTGCAAATAAAAAAGGTGCTTTAGACACCAACGTCTTCGACGTTATACCGGGAGACGTTGGGAAAGAGCACTACAACTAGCCCCAAAGCTTCGGACTTTGTAATTTTTCTCCCAATCAGTCTGGGTCTTCAACAGCAAGCCAGAGAAGATCACCCTGAGGTATCCAGGCAGTCACAATTGCTGTTAACTGCAGTCAAGAAAGAGTTAACTTAAGAAGCTCACCGGTCTTTTTTAGGGCCATCGGACGTCGAACTACCTTGCCAATAAATATATTAGAACTTAACAAAGTTGACAGAAAACAGCTTTTAGGGGTCACAAAAATTTCAAGCATGCCAAAAGTCGCAAGAGGGTGAATTGGAAGAAAAACTTCAAGTGTATCTAATAAATACAATTTTACTTAGGCGTCAAGAAACTGACGCAGAAAATTTATTGAGATTGATACAGCAGCGTCAAAATTGACAACTAAAGAGTCCATTACGTGAGAGATCAGCTTTTCATTGTACCCTCACAGCAATCTCTGAAATCTTTAAAGATCCTACTTCAGATTTTTTAATGAGTAGAAAATGTATTTGTGTTTTTGTGGCAATAAAAATGTAGGGTTTAAGGTCCAGGACTTTGTTGCTCTGGTAATAAAGTTGTGAGATATGAGAAAAAAATTTTTTTTTTAATATAAATTTTTTGGGGGTTTAAAATCTTAACAGCTTTAAAAAATAGCCCTTTTCGTGAATTACACGGGAGAAACTGTAAATCAACGGCTTCTTATAGCCACCGATTATTTTATGGCATAAAGAACGCACGGTACTTTTCAGCATAATAATTTTTTTGAATTCTTACACCTCATTATTTAATCACATAAACTATATGGATTCTGAAAAAATATGTTTTTATTAAGAAGATTTTTGTTCTGACATGTATCAGGAATATGTGTAAAATTTTTAACTTAAAATGTTTCACATTACATGTCAACACACTACGGTGTTTTATTTAGTAAGTCTCGGGCGAAGCCGAGACGGGGGGCTGCTAGTGGACTTGTATTTTTGAAACAGAAGCTGCTGTCAAAGCTTATGTGACACGCGGTATGTTGTGCGTCTATACTTTGATAACAGTATACTATTTCGCGTACGCAGTATATTATGCAGCGTAAACACAAACGGACAGAGAATTATTATTTCAAGAATACCGAAATATTCAAGTAGCCTAATCCTTACAAGTCATACAAGCAAAATCTGCCTTCACAGCGAAATTAAATCATTAATCATTTTACTAATAAATGCATATATGTGTACTTACAATTTTTTTGGTTTGCTGCTGGGACTTGTTGCTTCAGTAGTGGCACATTCGCGGATTTTGAATTGATATTTTTGTTTGATATTGTTGTCCCTGAATAATTGTACACGCATCACTATGTTCAAAAGAGCACTTTTCTACATTTAATCGAAGGCAATCATTATCTACGTTTCGAATTAAAACAAGTTTAAAAGTACAACCACTTTTTCACTTTTAGTTTTACGAATTTGTTTTTTCCTCGAGTAGTAAAAGTACCTTCTCTTTTATACCTGAGCTCTAGGTACGCGTAGTGCAAAGCTTCATTTTTTTGATTTTTGGTGGAGCCATGCTCTTTACATAACTGTATGTTTTTCGTCTCCTTCAGTTCAGCTATCCATTTGTCCATTTCAGCCTTGGACGAAAAAACTTTTGCTGTATTCATCCCGACAAAAAAGTACTCTTTTAGAGCTAAGAACAAAAATGTCGGCTGGTTGCAATGGAATAACTGCATGTGCAAGACTGCATGATGCTGCACCACTTTGTGCATGTGTGTAAGTATGGTTGCGTATTTTTTTTCCAACTTCCAACCCCCCTGCCCCACCCCTATTCTGACTCGACTTGACTACGGAGAAACCAAAGATTTGACCGTCATCATGACACACTTATTCGCTGTGAGCGCAATTCTGAAATCGCGCCCCCACTGGCAGGGCTCTCGAAAGTGGCAGATGATCTGGCGCAAAATTTTAAAAATATTAAAATTGAGTCTCAATCAATGACAAATAATCAACTGTAG
>NW_019380038.1:266939-312837 GCF_000648655.2 Copidosoma floridanum | reverse complement strand
AATGCTTTATTTAATTAATAAATTTATAAATAGCTAATCAACTAGTTGCCATCACTCGCTCACCGAAGAAAAAATGTAGTTTCCAAATTAAATAATGATAAGCTCAGCTTTTTGTTTGCAGCTGCCTGCTTGCTAGAAAAATAATCCATTTAATGAATAAATTAATGAATAGCTTAGCTTTTCATTAACGTCGCATTCCCGCTACAATAATATATCTATTTTTAGATTTGGTTTTATCTATCTAATAAATTAAAAAGTAGCTAAGCTACTTTTTGCCGTCTCTTGCTGATCAAATAAATATTTTATCTATTTAATGAACTTTCAAAATGCTAACCTTTTTCTTGCCGTAGCTTGCCTGCCAAAGAATCATCTGAGTTATTGCATAAACTAATAAATAGCTGAGCTATTTGTTACCACTGCTCGCTCGCTAAAGAAATAGTTTCTCTATCATATAATCTAATAAATCGCTGAATTTCTTACTGCCGTGGTTTACTTGCCAAGGAAATAATTAATTCATTTGAAAAACTAATAAATAGCTGAGCTACTCCTTGCTGTCGCTTGTTCACTAAAGAGTTAATTAGTTTATTAAACTAATAAACAGCTGAGCTTCTTATTGCCATCACTTGCTTGCTAAAGAATTTATAAATTTATTAAACAAATTAATAAATGGCTGAGCTTCTATCCACTTTCGCTTGCTCAGCAAAAAAATAATTAATCCATTAAACTTAAAAATTGCTAGGCTTGTTACTGGCATTTTTTGCTCTCCAACTGAATCATTTATTTCTTAACTAAACTGATAAATAGCTGAGCTATGAACTGCCATTGCTTGCTCACTAAAGCAGTTATAAATTTAATTAATGAACTAAATAAAACTAATTTACTTATTGCCACTTTTTGCTTACCAAGGAAAAAATTTATGTTATCAAAAAGCTGAGCTACTTGTTGTTGTCGCTTGCTTGTCAAAGAAAAAATGTATCTATTAAATAAACTATTAAATCGCCAAACTTATTTCCGGTACCACTTGCTTGCCAATGAAATAACATATTTATCAAGTAAATTATTAAATGGTAGAGCTACTTATCACCGTCACTTGCTCGCCAAAGGAATAATTTATTCATTAAATGAATTAATCAATGACTGGGCTGGTTATCACCACCGCTTGCTTAGATAACAATTATTCTACTTACTGTTAAAATCTCCGAAACAGCAAGGCTTTTTTAACTGGCGCTTTCTTTTCCAGTAATCAATTGAGTTTTTATTTAGAATGTTCTTGGAATTTTATATTAATATATTTATGTAAATCTTGAGCAAATCTTACCCGGTGTATACATAATATTCACCTCATCGTTTGACTTGGTGAAAAAGGCCACAGTTGGTTGAAGAGAAGTCAAGGTCAAGCCATTGGTCATTACTTATAAGTACCAGCATTAACGTTGGCTTGGTATCTCAGTTATCAGCACCGGTATAGGAGACAGGAATGACAGAACAGACAACAAAGCACTTAACCACTATATAGCGCAACAATCAGCTGGTGCATATTATATACACACATGTATATATATAGCTACATCATATATGACTAGTGACTAGTATTTGAGAACCGCTGGCGTAACAGACGACGTTTTTGGCTGTCGTGCAGCCGCGACCAAAAAGCAGTCCCCCTACCACTCTTCTTAGACGGGAGAGTGGTGGGGGGACCACTTTTCGCCATCTTGAAGCCAACACTGCGAGCAAGGGGATGTGCACATGCATGTTGGGTGTGGTTTAACTGAAATTATTGCGTAAAGCAGATTTGCATTAATAATTACCATCCAAGGTTTTTAAGCTATCATTTTGTTTGGGGGCGGCACACGCAGCTTAACGACTATACAAGCACCAGGAGCTTACGAGCACCTAGAGACTAACTTGCAGAGCAGCAGAGACCTTCCTGACCGTGGCCTGGCACTTTCTTGCCTAACCAGGTAACGAGCCAACCCTAACAACGCCATCTGCTGGACGAACAACGCCACCAATAATTTCGTGCTCTACGCCAAGGACCAGGTTGTAACAATATTAAAGTCGCTTAGGTCAGATACATTATTATATCGATATTGTTTCTTATTACGCGCGTATAATATGAAAAGTAGTTAAGATTGTGTAAGATAATATCAACTATTGAATCTGATACGTTGACAAGGCATGCATTTATGATGAAAGTAATTATAAAAATTGTTTTATTATAATTATATATGTACGGACCCCTTTAATACTTTATTATTGTGGCATAAAACTATGAATTCACATTATTTTTTCAGTATTTATAAAACACAAAAATAGCAAAAATAATGTACGTTACAGTTTATGTTAAATAAAAATAATCATAATAGTAATAATTATGACAATAAATGTTGTAAATAAGGTGCTGCTTAATAAGGTGCTGCTAAACAATTTGTAACTTACTTGTTGACACACAGATAATATCACAACGTATATAGCCACAAACATGGCCATGACGAAATTCTATACAATAAATGATAAATTCAGGATACTTTGATCTTTGCCAACTTCGAAGCATAAATACTTTTAATTACTATGGTTTTTTTTTAATTTTTCGTGGATCTTTGACCAACTCTAACTAAGTGACGTATGTGTCGAATACCATGTACAAAATAAGTCACTGTGTAAACAAATTTTTTTTCTTTGCTCTCGAATTTCTATTTTTCTTCACGAGCACGTATACTTATACACGATTTTTAAACACATGCACCACCTGGTGGTTATAGTCCGAAGCGACACAAAATTTTTAAAGAAGTTTAGGCCTGTTTAAACCAGTCCAATTTTAGTTAGAGCAATGATCTGTGATTATAGCATCAGCAAAATAACCGAATGACACTTGGTAACAATGCTGTAGAAGCGATTTTCACCTTTTGTCTATTGAAACTAATGCTCCTCATTCATCGAGAACTGAGATATGGGGCAATGAAAAAAAAATTTTTTTTTTGTTTGTTAACCAAACCAAACTACAGTAAACAAAATGGTTATACCTAATTCATATCACGCAATTTTTGCCAGCTGAAACGTACGCGTTGATTTAAAACACGCAATTATTGTTGAAAATAATTTTTTTAAAGTTTTGTAATTTAAAAAAAAAAATAGTTCTGTGTTTTAAACCAGCCAGTATATTTCGGCTGTCAAAAATTGTGTAATGTACGGTAGGTGTAACTTTTCTGTTTATTGTAGTTTGGTTCGGTTAACAAGCTAAAGAAAAATTTTTTTCTCATCAGCCTATGTCTTGGTTTTCGATGAATGAGGAGCATTAGTTTAAATAGACGAAAGGTCGGGAATCGCTCTTACTACAATGTTACCAAGTGTCATTCGGTTATTTTGCTGATGCTATAATTACGCATCATTGCTCTAACTATTTTACAAACTTTGGTATATCTACAGAGCATTTTAATGAAACATTTAAGTATGAGACTACCCAATAAAAAATGTCTAATGAAAACTAATAAATATTTTTTTGTCTGTTTATATTCAGTTTTTGCACTAGGAAAACCACATAAAAAATAATAACGTTCAAAAGTTAATTTTTCTCCTATGTATTTTTTTACCAGCACAAGATTAAACATAAGTAAATTGTCAAATAAAGTACTACCATATGAATGGCAACACCAAAACAGGGGGGCTCATGTGTTTTACGTGGAATTGTAATAAAAAGTTTTTTTCTTACTTTTTTTGAGATTTCATGTAAGATACTCGAACCCCCCTGTTGTGGTGTTCCCATCCAGATGGTACGACTACATTGGTCAATTTTTAGAGTTCACAACGGTGAGCTTGACGAGCTCTAGGAGGCCGAGTGGAAGGGACAGGGTTAACACAATGACAAGGCCAAGGTTTAATCAGAATATAATATAATTGACTTTAACGATTAACAAACTGTAGAATTATTAAGATGGATCGTTGTGTCGAGGCGTGGCTCACAAGACGTAGCACGTGCTGTCGAGGTGAGGGCCAGTGCCGAACTGCCGTGTGCCACATTAGGTGGCTGCTTTGAAGGAGAGATTCCGTGAAGGAACAGAGGTGGCAGCAGCGCCTAATTTTGCTGCCGCAAAAATCTCGCGCGGGGCGAGCTGCTGCTTCCGCCGGTTTTGGCTCTTTGGCGCAGAGGCCTGCGGCGCTACAACCACTCTCCCTCCAGCGTTGTTCGCGGGAGGCGGACAGAGCGAAAAATGGACCCTTTTCTTCGTCTTCGTCGAAAGGGCGGGCTCTGGGGCCGTTGACGGGTCGGCAGATGGTGGTTGCCTAGTTGGAGGCACCTCCGGTGAGTCTGCCGGTGATGGTGACGAGGCCGTTGGAGAGGGTGGTGCCGTCTGCGTTGAAGGCGTTGAGGCGTCTTTGGCGTCCAGGTATGCCGGTTTCAGGGCGTCGGTTGAGACCGTGTGTGGTTTGCCGTTGACGTCGATGACGTATGTTCGTTCGTCGGTGCGACGAATGATCCGATGCGGCCCGGAGTAAGGCGGTTGGAGGGGTTTCCTGATGGAATCGACCCTCTTAAAGACGTGCGTGCATGTCCGTAGGTCCTTGAAAAAGAACGGAGTTCTGTCCGGAATGTGTCTGGACGCTGGGACGGCCTTGACACTCTGCGCGAAGCTGCGGAGCTTCTCTGCAAAGGAGGCGGGGCTGGTCCCAGGTTGGCTTGTCGTCGAGAAGAAATCTCCGGGTACTCTCAAGGCGGTTCCATAGAGCATCTCTGCTGAGGATGCTTGGAGGTCCTCCTTGAATGCCGTGCGAAGGCCGAGTAGGACCAACGGGAGCCGGTCTGGCCAAGGGCTATCGAGGTCGCACATAAGGGCCGCTTTGAGCGTGCGATGGGTTCGCTCTACCATTCCGTTGGATTGGGGGTGGTAAGGCGTGGTCCGGATCCTGGAAGCGCCGAGGAGTTTTGTGAGCTCCGAGAACAATGCGGACTCGAACTGTGCGCCTTGATCCGACGTGATCGTTAACGGAGTGCCGTAGTGACTGATCCAGCGGTCGACGAGTGCTTGGGCGATGGTGATAGCCTGCTGGTCAGGCAAAGGGACAGCCTCTACCCACCTGGAGAACCTATCGACGATGGTAAGGCAGTATTGGAAGCCTTTGCACAGGGGCAGCTTGACGATGTCGACGTGGATGTGGTCGAATCGACCCTCCGGTACATCGAAGTCCCCGAGGGCCGAACGGTTGTGTCGGTGCACCTTAGCTCGCTGGCAAGGCTCACAGGAGCGGGCCCAGTGGTTGACCTGTTTGCGCATGCCTGGCCAAACAAACTTGGAGGCGATGAGCCGCGTCGTTGACTTGACGCTGGGATGGGCCAGGTTGTGGAGACTTTCAAAGGCGGTGCGTCGCAAACTCAAAGGCAGGTAAGGCCTGACCACGCCTTTTGAAGTGTCCGCGAAGACGGTGGCACCTTCGATCGACAGTGGCTGCAGAACCAAACTGGCGTTGGCTGGGAGATGGTGCATCTCCTCGTCTCGAGCTTGGGCTGCGGCGATCACCTCCGGGCTGAGGATTGAAGGGAAGGAGACGGTAGCGACCCGCGAAAGAGCATCAGCTACGACGTTGTCCTCTCCCTTGACGTGGGCGATCCTGGTGTTGAACTGGAGGATATAGTTCAGGTGACGAGCCTGTCTGGGCGAGGCCTTATCTGAACGCTGAGATGCTGCAAAAACGAGAGGCTTGTGATCCGTGTATACGATGAAGTTTCTTCCTTCGATGATTCGCTGGAAGAAACGGATGGCGGCGTATATTGCGAGAAGCTCCTTATCGTAGGCCGCGTAGTTCTTCTCAGGAGCGGTCAGCTTCCGTGAGAAAAAGGCCAAGGGCCTCCAGACGCCATGGTCGTCCTGCTGCTCGAGAGCCGCGCCAATCGCGATGTCTGAGGCGTCCGTCCTCAAAGCGAGTGGAGCGTCAGCTTCTAAGAAGGTGGTCGTGGCGGCCTCGGAAACAGCAAGCTTGCTGCGCTCGAAGGCGGCGTCCGCTTCCGGGTTCCAGGGGATCTCAACGTTTTTCTTTTTAGGCGGTAAGCCTTGGAGTAGACAGTTGAGAGGAGCCACGATGTGAGCAGCTTTCGGGATGCACCTCCGATAATAATTTAGGAGCCCTAGGTAGCGACGAAGCTCTGTGGAGGTCTTCGGGCGTGGGAAGTCCAAGATGGCCTGAACTTTTGGTGGAGGAGGGCGAAAACCCTCAGCCGTGACGGAGTACCCCAGATAGGTCACCTGGTCCTTTCCCAAGGTGCACTTATCCGGGTTGATGCGCAGCTTGGCTTTCCGCAGGACTTCGAAGAGCTGCCGGAGGTCCTTGAGGTGCTGGGCGTGATCCGGTGATGCGACGATGATGTCGTCTAGGTAAGCTCGGGCGAAAGGCAGATCTCGCAGCAAGTGATCCATCGTGCGCTGGAGGGACTGAGCTGCGTTGCGTTGACCGAGTGAAGATCGAGTAAACTCGAAGAGTCCAAATGGCGTTGTGACGGCCGTCTTTGGAATGTCCTCCTCGGCGATGGGTATCTGATAAAATGCCTTTTTCAGATCGACGACCGAGAAGATGTTGCCCTTGGCTTCCTGCAAGAGGTCCTCTACGACCGGAAGGGGATAGCGATCAGGGATCGTGCAGGCGTTAAGGCGCCTGTAGTCCCCGGTGATGCGCCAGGAGCCGTCGGGCTTTGCAACCAAGTGCAGGGGGCTCGCCCATTGGCTGGACGAGGGACGGACGATGCCTTGGTCCAGGAGGCGTTTAAATTCGTCCTTGGCTGCAGCTAAACGCGGGCCAGTGAGTCTCCGGAGGCGCTCAGAGACGGGTGGTCCGGTGGTGTTGATCTGGTGGTGTACCGGCAGATCAGGTAGCTCAGCTGCGGAGCCGTCCGTGAGAGTGATGTCAAGGAACTCCTGAAACAGACTAAGGTATTGCTGACCCACGTCTCCGGAAGGGACGTCGACTGCGTTGACGACGGCGACGCTGTGGACGGGAGCCATGGCGATGCGGCCCTTGGACGTGAGCCCGGTCGAGCCGTCGATGAGCTGCCGTACCCGAAGGTCAACAAGAAGATGGAAGTGGGAGAGAAAGTCGGCTCCCAGGATGGCCGTCTGGACGTCCGCCACTGTGAAAGCCCACTTGAACGCCCTGCGTAGACGTAGGTTAAGCTCCATGTGCTGGACGCCGAACGTGGCGATCGGCGATGAATTGGCAGCGGAGAGCGTGAGTGGCTGCCGCTGCAGCTTCCTGGAGACGGCGGCTTTGGGCAGCAGAGAGATGACCGAACCAGAGTCCACCAGGAAACGGATGTTGGTCTTCTTGTCGAAGACGTGTAGGCGATTTTCCGAGGGCAGGGTGTCCTCCCCCACCGCCTGGACTGGGGGAGGGCCCACTAGTTTCCCTGGGCCTGGGCGGCGAAAGAGCAGGGGGACCTGCAATTTTTGGCCTTGTCGCCATGGAGGCGATGGTACCAGCACCAACCGTCCTCGTGACTGGGGGTGTTGGATCGGCTGCGGTTTCGGCTCGTAGAACGGGTGCGTGAGCGTCCTCGTTGCTGGTTGGCCTTGAGCTGACCTTGAGCGAGTGCAGAAAGATGGGCCACTGATAGGCGAAGTGCCGATAGCTCCTGAGACAGCGCGGCCAGGGCGGATGAGTCCGGGGTCTGCTGCTGCTGAAGGGGCGGCGGGACCTGCGAGTGCCCTGTCGGAGGTGGACGGTAGGCTGCGGCGGCAACTGTGGGGCCGGTGGCGTAGAGCTCGTCTGCTAAAGCCGCCTGTTCTTCGAGGTTAGAGGCTTTTAAAACCCGTAACAGTCTGCTGACGCTGTTGGGCAAAAGGTCCAGCCATTTGACGCGTAAGACATCGTCGGTGATGACTGTCCCCGCGAGGGTCCTCATGTGCCGGAGCAACTGCGAGGGCTTCCGGTCACCCAGCTCTACCTCGTTAAGAAGCTTATGGATCTGCCGGTCCGCGGAATCCGTGAGACGCGAAAGTATCGCGTTCTTTAGGTGTTCGTACTTTCCCTCTGCCGGAGGGTTGTACAGAACGTCCGACACCTCGGCGACGACGTCCGAGTCGAGGATGTTGATGACCAAATGGTACTTACTGTTGTCAGAGCGGACGCGGTTGACAGCAAAAGCGGCTTCCACCTTGGCAAACCACAGTTTTGGGTCCTGCTTCCAAAAACTCGGCAGGCGGCAGGTTGTCACCTCGTTGACATTCGTGTGGTCATTGGCGTCTCCGGTGTTGCCGTTTGCGCCACCATTGGCATTAGCACCGATGGGATTTTCAACGATTTCAGGGGGGGCCATAGTGATAGCGTCACAAAGCGTAGGCAAACGTGGGAAAAGAAAAACAAACTTTCCTGCTGCTTCACTTCACACACGCGTGTCCAGTTCTCCGAAGAGAGAGAGAGAAAAAAACTATGGAAGATATCACGCGCGGCCGGTCACCCGTCCTTGTCTCTCCACTGTTTATGCACTGTCCTTTGTGTGCTTGACTGGCGTCAAGTGCGTGAGATAGAGAGAGAGAGAGAGACGCGCGAAAACTTTGCACGGGACGCAAAAAAAATGGCGGGCGCTGACACGAGGCAAGGCCGCGTGCGTTTCGTTAATGTTTATGCTTTACAGGTGGAGTGTGGAAGGTAAGGTGTTTTTTTCCTTAATTCCACGCACTGGCACAGCACTGCACTTATGTCCTGCTTAACTGCCCTCGCTGGCACCGTTGTCGCAAATTGCGAATTTTAAATTTCGGGGTCACCACTTTAGAGTTCACAACGGTGAGCTTGACGAGCTCTAGGAGGCCGAGCGGAAGGGACAGGGTTAACACAATGACAAGGCCAAGGTTTAATCAGAATATAATATAATTGACTTTAACGATTAACAAACTGTAGAATTATTAAGATGGATCGTTGTGTCGAGGCGTGGCTCACAAGACGTAGCACGTGCTGTCGAGGTGAGGGCTAGTGCCGAACTGCCGTGTGCCACATTAGGTGGCTGCTTTGAAGGAGAGATTCTGTGAAGGAACAGAGGTGGCAGCAGCGCCTAATTTTGCTGCCGCAAAAATCTCGTGCGGGGCGAGCTGCTGCTTCCGCCGGTTTTGGCTCTTTGGCGCAGAGGCCTGCGGCACTACAAATTTACTTATGTTCAATTTTATACTAGTAAAAAGATAGATATGAGAAAAATTAACTTTCGAACGATATTGTTTTTTGTGTGGTTTTCCTAGTGCAAAAACCGAATACAAACAGACGAAAAAAATTTAATCAGTTTTTATTAGACATTTTCAACTGGGTAGCAAGTTCAGAATCTCAGCTCAGAGGGTGCTAAGAAGAATAGCTTCGAGCCGATAAGGTTAGAACGTGGTAAAATAAAACAAGATGAGTCAAAATGACGTTCAATGCTTGTCAATGTTTTGCGCAAGTCCTAAACAACGCAATATTGTGGTCAATATAAATATGCAAGACTGTGTACATCATAAATACATATGTTTACCTTTGGAACAGCGTAAAATAGCTTGGCATGCTCTTCGTGCGATGTTAAAAAAATAAGAACATACAAAATTCTAAACGCAAAATCTATGGAACGCTCATGGAGTTTATTAATAAAAGTTGCTGCTAGATCAGCAAACAATCTAAAATTGCATTCATATTTTATAATGGATAATATAAAAAATTAAACATTTTTTATTTATTGTTTATTTGAATGGTTTTTTTTCAATAATTTACGGATGAAAATGTTGATTTTTAAATTTCTCATTTAATATGTTAACCACTCCTTTTTTTTTGATTGGCGTATTAGATAACATGGCGTCATTTAGGATGAAAAACATGATAAGTTAGTCTTAATGATACACATTGTATTGGTACACCATGGATTAGAGGGTAACACATTACATGTAGTGACCTTCTATGAGTGTCATGACCTGATTGCTTAGCGTCAGATGATAATCAGCTGATAATCACCTAAAATATTTTAGTATGATATTCACCTGATGTTCTGCCAATTTTCTCATGATAATCACCTTATTATTAGCTGATTTTCACTCGATGTGTAATTGGTGACAATCAGCTGATTATCAGGTAAAAATTAACTGAATATCATGTAAACATCATGTGAATATCAGGCAAGTTTTGCTTGAAGCTTACTAAATAGAGTTTACTCGATATTCACATGATATTCACATGATACCCAGCTAAAAATTTGTCATAAGTTCTGTCATAAGTTCTTATGTAATTTCTCATGTAATTTATTACGTATGTTTTTATGTAAGTTCTCATATAAGTTCTTTAAAGAGAACTTATGTCAGAACTTCCACACGATCTTACATTTGCATATCAACTGTGAACTTACATAAGATCTTATGTAATTTCTTATGTAAGTTCTTATTTAAGTTCTTATAAGAGTTCGTGTATCAGTTGTTTAAACGTGTTTAATTACTATCTACATACATACACGGTGAATTTTAAAATTTTTCCTGCATAAAAACTGTTGAAATAGCTAATATAAATTAGTAAATACAAAAAAAAAGCACTTCTTACCTCCACTAAGGGGATTTAAACCTAGTACAGAGAATCTCTAGACAAGTGTCTCACTCGCCACTTGGCTGGAGTGGATTTGATACATGCGAAAGAATTGACGTCCTCTTAAGGTACTTCTAAAACTGTTTATTTCTTTATTTTGTGGATAACATTTACCACCTTGGTTACCTCATTGGTTAATAAACATTTCATAAATGTACATATAACATTGTTTTGAGTCTGATAATGCGTTTTTCGACAATAAATCTAGAAATTGATTTCACAACTACTTTTCGTTCACGGATTGTATTTGAACTTTACTTATACTTTTTAGTCTAAGGGAAACATAATCTTTTTTTAAAAGTATAATAAATTTATTGTAATTGTTACAACAACAAAGTTAAGGATCAGCTTTTTCTCTTCAATACTTTAATGTTGATATCGAAAACCAGCAGCAAAAATAATTTCTCACTCATTTAAACATTACTCAAAAAATTATATAAATTCTTGAAATATTAGTAACTACATGAAATAAAGTCTAAAAGAAAAGTATTTTATTTAAATAAGAAGTGGAAAAACATACGTTCGTTAACTATTATCGGGGATTTTAAAAAGCAATAACCTTAGGACTTAAAAACATCGATGTTTGTATCAGATGTACCTTATGAGGACGTCTATTCTTTCCCATGTATCGAATCCACTCTGGTCACGTGGGTAAGACACTTGACTAGGGATTCTCCGGATCAGGTTCAAATCCCCTTAATGGAGGTGAGAAATGCTTTTTTTTTGTATTTACTAATTTTTCTGCCCTGGGAATTTGAAAATTCCGTTACTTACATTGGCTCGGTCGTACAAACTCTCTTTCTCTCTCTCTCTTTCTTGACATATCTGAGTCAGGAAAAGGGGAAGGAGCTATTGTTGACTATTGGCTCAACTTTCCCGCTTTCCTTTACATATTGAAAAGTAGCAACATTTTTCCGGATTACAAAAATTAGGTTTTTGCGACTGGTATAAAAATTCTGTAGTGCAAGAGGGTGGCTTGGCAACTCATGTATCGGAAACAAGTGAAACTAATAATGTCGCTTTGTTAGGTTAACAGCAGTTAATATTATTATTTATATTGTGGTTGCTTATCAACTATACATTAACTCTATCTTAGTCTACTTGTCTTAGTTGTTATCTACTGGTGCAACTGTTTCGAGCTAACCTTTTGCATCTATTAGTTCTTTAAAGTTATTTTATTATTTCACGCTTTGAAAAGTATTTCATTTGATTTCTTTTCCGGTCAGCATGGGCCAGCATGCATGTATGTGAGTCATGCATGGGCGTAGTGTCTTAGCTACGAGCAATCTTGTAGGTGATTCACCTCTTTTCAGATGCACATTGGCCCCTGCGTTTAGTTTTCTAAAATCGGCACGGAAAGTTTTGAAGCAAGGGGAAAAAAAATTAATGTGGATACACCGATGTTACACTACTTTTTTAAGATGTAGCATGGGATGGGAATTCGAATTGAAGACATTACCAGTCGCAAATAAGGTCAATATTTAGTGATATAAAATGAAACAAGATTCAATAGCAAAACACCATAAAAACTGTGATAAATTAAAAAAAAATTTCTTGTTAACTGATATTTTTAATTTGATAATTATTATTTACGTGATAGTAGACATCTGATTAAAAATGTCTTCCGATAAAAGAGCGTACTTGTAGCAAAAATAGTAATTTCCCTACCTCATGGTGTTTTTCAGGAAATTTTGCCGTTGACTGCGCCCACTGAAAATTACTACTGTACATCGCTATCTACTATATAAATAAGCTATGTAAAATCACTCATTGAGTTTTATACAATTCAACCTCTTTTAATAGGCACAGTATATTTGTACTCGGTGTCAGAGGATATATTGGTGCTGTACATTGTATTCTGTTAGTTCTTGCATGTTAAAACTGTAATAAAAAAACAATAGAACACAAGTTTTTTTTTAATGTCATGATCACTTACCATCTTTTCAAGGAAATCGAATCATGGTTCGTCACTTTTACTTGCTTGTCACAAAATATTACGCCTCGGTATTTTGAACTAATAAGATTAAAGCTGTATCGATTTTCAGCTAAATATACTGCACATTTATGATATGATATTAATGATGTATCATAAGCACAGCAAATATGTATCGCAAGCGGTATAATAATAACATGCCTTTTAAAGAACACAGTAGTAAATGCTTTGCTTTTTACCAGCGGACAATAAGTTTTTGCATACTTGTAACACCATTTCGTTTATAGTATATAGTATATAAATAACATGCCTAGGCCAAAAAGTAAGCTAGTCATCGCTTGTGTGGCTAATTGCGGCAAAGACACTTTCAAGCGGTGGTAGTTTTACGTTATGGCCGAGGTGTGTATACTGCGTACGCTTTTTTTGCATACACATGCTTGGAAGTTTGTTTTACTGAACCTTTAAATAGTAAGGTTATGTTGTATTGTCCCCAAAAACACCAACTTTCAGTGGGGGTAGGTAAAAAAACGCTTATGACAGACCTAGCCCAAAACTAGTTCATAAACGTATGACTCTCAGTCCAGGTGAAGTGCAAAATTATATACACACCATGGGTAACAGTAAAGAATGTTCAGATCTTGTGTTTGTTACTCTCGGCTTCGCGTCAGGTGACAATACATACGAGATCTAAAACGAACATTCTTTATTAAACTGACTGAGGTGTGTAAATAGCTATAGTCACACAATACACAATCTTGTAATTGTAATGGTTGCTATACAAAATATGAAATATAGTTTAGGACAGACTAAAGTCTATTTATGATTGCTTTAACGTTAGAAGTCACTTTTTTTAAATCTTACTAATATATGAAGCAGAAGCGCTAAAACCGTTGTAATCACTAACCGCGAAAACTACTGAACCGATTTCGTTGAAATTTTGTACACTGATTCATGATACTTCCTAGATGGTTTTAGCATAGTTTTTATCTTAAAAATTTAATAACAATAGCAATAAATGAGCTCAAAGTTTTGCAAAAATACGATATTTTTTCATTTTAGTTCAGCGGGATCCGCTAGATGGCGTCAACATAAAATCGAGGCTACCTGCAACATAATTAAATAAATGTGGTTATAATAGGCCGGAGCGTATCAATAGTTGTATAGTCGAGCTTCGGCAGCTAAACAAGCTGTACAGAGAATGTTGGTGATAGTCCTGCAGCTGGGTATCCCAGTTACGGACGACACTCTTCTCTAAAGGAGAAGGGACCTAGGTGTCCCTTTACCCTGAATCTCGACGAGTGCGATAAAAATGAAAAAATTAATTCCAACCGATGCCATCTCCGCCACAATACCAGGATACATATCTAGCCAGAGCACAATCTGCACCAACTCTTCAGCGTTGTGTGGCAGTCCCACCATCCCACCTGGTGTCGTTAGAGGATTTGTGACTACAAATGTAAGCAAGGGAAACAGCTCTAAGGGACACGGGAAGCCACAACGGCTACCTTATTGGTCGTCGCGTCGCCAAAGCGCTTACCCACATGTTCCCGTCTAAAGATGAGCAGTTGGTTATCCGGGGAACGACCCGAGACGAGAAATTCTTTGGTCAGCGGCGTACCTCCCTCCATCACAGTCTCCGTACATCGAGACTCCCAGGGTAAGGATCAAGCGACCCGTAGGCAGCTCTTCATCATCAGGAATAATAATAAAGAATAGCCTGGAAGTTTCACCACTGGCGCTGTTTAGGGCCATTGTAAGTATTTACCTTCCCTACTTAACCATTAATTTCATCGGTTCTCTTTAGGGGGCACCTAAGTGTAAACTACCTTGCCAACAAATAAATTTTTATACCATTTCCGGAAGCGATTCGTCGACTAAAAGACTATATTAACTGACGACGGGCACTATTAAACCAAGTCAGCCATTCACTAGCAGACGTCACCTGCGGAGTGGTTCTTCGCAAGGCTGGAAAACCCGGTGACCGACGACCCTATACTACCCTCTCGACTCTAAGCATTCAACCAGGAATCACTGATCCTCTCCAAGGTCTGCGTTGGGCAAACCTATAACAGCTATAAAGGAAAAATACTTGAGCCAACGGGACAGCTTTCACTGCACAAGTATCACTTATCAATCTCCCCATCTAAGATTACCAAAACAACTGAATCTGCAAATAAAAAAGGTGCTTTAGACACCAACGTCTTCGACGTTATACCGGGAGACGTTGGGAAAGAGCACTACAACTAGCCCCAAAGCTTCGGACTTTGTAATTTTTCTCCCAATCAGTCTGGGTCTTCAACAGCAAGCCAGAGAAGATCACCCTGAGGTATCCAGGCAGTCACAATTGCTGTTAACTGCAGTCAAGAAAGAGTTAACTTAAGAAGCTCACCGGTCTTTTTTAGGGCCATCGGACGTCGAACTACCTTGCCAACAAATATATTAGAACTTAACAAAGTTGACAGAAAACAGCCTTTAGGGGTCACAAAAATTTTAAGCATGCCAAAAGTCGCAAGAGGGTGAATTGGAAGAAAAACTTCAAGTGTATCTAATAAATACAATTTTACTTAGGCGTCAAGAAACTGACGCAGAAAATTTATCGAGATTGAAACAGCAGCGTCAAAATCGACAACTAAAGAGTCCATTACGTGAGAGATCAGCTTTTCATTGTACCCTCACAGCAATCTCTGAAATCTTTAAAGATCCTACTTCAGATTTTTAAATAAGTAGAAAATGTATTTGTGTTTTTGTGGCAATAAAAATGTAGGGTTTAAGGTCCAGGACTTTGTTGCTCTGGTAATAAAGTTGTGAGATATGAGAAAAAAAATTTTTTTTTAATATAAATTTTTTGGGGGTTTAAAATCTTAACAGCTTTAAAAAATAGCCGTTTTCGTGAATTACACGGGAGAAACTGTAAATCAACGGCTTCTTATGGCCACCGATTATTTTATGGCATAAAGAACGCACGGTACTTTTCAGCATAATTATTTTTTTGAATTTTTACACCTTATTATTTGACCAAATAAACTATATGGATTCCGAAAAAATATGTTTTTAATAAGAAGATTTTTGTTCTGAGATGAGTCAGGAATATGTGTAAAATTTCTAACTGAAAATGTTTCACATTACATGTCAACACACTACGTTGTTTTATTTAGTAAGTCTCGGGCGAAGCCGAGACGGGGGGCTGCTAGTGTATGATGTATCAATTAAAAAATTTGGTATGATTAATAGTAGGTTTTTTTTAACTTAAAATTTTTAAATTCAGAACTTATAATGTCGTACTTTCTTTGGAAAACAATTTTTTCTTTTGGATCTTATTTTATTCGGTATAAATAATTTATGTATAAATTTATTTCAGATTTTTATTCGCTGTTTAAATAACGATGCTTTTTAACTATCTGAATATAAAAGCTTGTCAACTTTGTGATTTCTCTGAATTATAGTCACAATTTGAAACAGTAATTAGAAATACCTATATTTAAAAAATCTTTACGGTAATTACTAATACCTAATCTTTTTAAATTTTTATTTCAAGTATTTGGTAAAAAAATGTACTGTGAATTTTTTTTTCTGTAATTGTTCTTCGGATATTATACCTTCCTACGTATTTATGCTTCGGCAAAATGTACTTCACCCGCTGGGTAGTCTTAAACTGCTTTAATTTTAAATAACCCTATTTTGAGTGTACCGTTGCCTACAATGTGTCCCAGTACTTTGGATTCCTTTTTTTAAAAATTGACTTTTCTTAGGTTCAATTGACAGGTTAGCGTCTGCTAGACGATTTAATATTGTCTTGAAACGTATACCATGTTCTTCTAAGGTTGAGCCGTGTACTATTATGTCATCCAAATATACTTCTAGCTTATGGCCTTTAAATCTGGCTAGGGCTAACTCCATAGCTGCCGCAAATGTGTGAGGAGCTCCGCAGCAGCTCGTTTTCATGCGCTTGTATTAATAATGGCCCTGAAAACACCGTCTTGTGTGCGTCCATCTCATCGATCTTGACTTGAAAAAATCCTTGTCTCAAGTTAACTACCGTAATGTACTTGGCAGAGGATAAGTGGTCAAGAATGTCTACCTAAATTGGTAGCGGTTGATTTGTGCCCATCATGACTTTATTCAGGTGCCTGTAATCTGATACTACGCATCAGCGTTTTTTGCCATTTGGCCCAGGTTTCTTTGGTACTATCTACGTATTAGAGTTGTACGGTGATTTTGACGGTTGGATAATATCATGGTCAAGGAGTTTTTTTACTTCTACTCTAATTTGGTCCCTTAATCCTAGTGGATACCTATAATTTTTTGCGTGAATCGGCGTTTCCGTATATTTTATTATTCTGTGTTTAATTAAGTTTGTTATCGGCAAGGGTTCGTCTTCTAACCCGAACACATACGGGTTGTGGCTAACCAGGTCTACCACGTGTGCTCATTCCTCATTGTTGCAGCTATTGATATCTTCTTGTGCTTTTATTCTTTTCACTCTTCCTTCTTTCGTTTCTGATTTTATCGTTCTTATGTTCACATAAACGCTGTCTCTGCTTGCTTCATTGCTCTTCAGCTCCTGTGTAACTTTGTCATTTCCATTGGCTCTTGAGGCCTCTAAGCTTCAGGTAGTTTTATAACATAAGAACTTAACTTCGGGCACTTTAATTCTGACCGTGGAGTTGGTAGTGTTGATGCATATGTCATAGATCCTGTTGCAGTCTCACTTTGCTACGAAATTTCCGAAATAAATACCGTTTCCTACATTTTGTTTTGGAACCCATTGTATATACTCTCCGTATTGACGTGTGCTTACCATTGCAGGTATTCCCTGTTTAGAGCGCGCAGGAATTTCGAATCGTTCATCTTCTTCTATTGGGAATTTAATCCTGTTGAGGTACTTACATGTATTTCTTGCGATAATTTCTCCTCTGTGCCTTTCTAATGTGTCTTACTCTTTGAGCCCATTTTTGTTTATTGAAAACTCCATAGAAACAACATGCAGCTTGCAATGGAGGTTATCAAGTTTTATACTGGTGCTACTCAAATTTTTGCATGCGCCTTCTGTTAAACCATGTACTTCTAATATTTTGCTTGTGTCTATTTCTACCCCCACGCTAAAATAATTTTCTTTAATTATTGAAGTATCTGCTTCTGTGTCTATAAGAAATAATGCTACTCCATCTTTTATGTTGTTGCTCATAAACTTGACCACTGGTGGTAATCTGCGTGTTCGCGCAAAGTTAATTTTTACTATCCTAAGTTTTTGATCTCTTGCTTTTCTTTTACTGGCTGCTCAGCATCTGGAAGTTATGCCAAGCACCCTATATGTTTAAGTACTCGTCTGTTTGTTCCCAATTTTGGTTTGACTGCGATTTTTCCATATTCATCCTTTCTACCATATCTTTCTCACCATCCCATAATTCTTTAGTTCGTTTGAGTCCACCAAACTTTATATCATGGGCTAACTTTTTGCACATTGCTGCCGTGTGATTTCTAAGCCCACAGTTAAGGCAACCCTTTTGTGTATCTAGCGTGGAAGTATTTTCTTTCTACACCCCTCTGGTAGTGTTGTTGCGGGGTTTCCTACACTGTCTTTGCATGTGACCTACTTCCCCGCAGTTATAACATTTACTCGTGTCTATAGCGAAAATGCTGGCCGAGCTACTGCTTTGCTATCCTGGATTTAGTGGAATTAAAGGGGGTGGGGATTCAAGCTGGACGTTGCTTGGGCCCGACGCCTGGACTGGTGTAACACTTGTGTTGACTGTACTATGCATTGAGGTGGTTGGTGCAGTCATGCATCGTCATTACATTCATCCTCCGTATCGTACGTATTCCTTGCCAAAAGGTCTCGCTTGTTTTTCGCGGCCCCACCCGAACTTCTGGTGCTTCTAGTTAAAGCCACTTTCTCAAAGACATGGTGTCATTTTAAATATTAGATTATTGTCAATATTCCCCAGTTATGTATGTATCAGGTTTAATTGTTACATACAATAGTATTTTAAGTACTGTAATTTACGAGTAACTTGATGCTAAGAAACTACTTATTTTACTATTATCTACGTGTAGTGTGCAAAACGTTCAGTATTGGGTTTTCTTATATAATTACGGATCACTTATTAAATTACGTAATTTTGAATGCGCTAGGTAAGTACCTGGACGTAGCTGATGACCCTGAAAGCTTCAACACAGTTTTCCACATCACCCGCGCTGATGTGATTGAGTTGAGTTGCTGCTCGCCTAATGGTGATCCTCCGGGTTGCTCCCTGTTGTTTTCACCTAGATGACGAAGCGCCAAACCTGAGTTGGTCACCGCTGTCACGAAAATGAGCCTGTTACGAAAGGTTCCCGACAAAGGACGGTAGAGACGGTTATTGGGTTGTATCCCATGTATTGGAGTAGATCTCGAGGAAGCACTACAACTACCCGAAAGCACTATCAAATCCTTACTGCCGTCCACTGTCGTGGCACGACCGCTGTTCTCCGGCCCTAGCTCCTTCTTCGAATTTCTAATGAATTGGGAGAGATATCACCTCATGCTCAGGGCCAATCCGAGCTTTGCACCTGTGTACTAACTTGGCCTTACGATTTGGCTGGTGCTGAACGCTTGGGCGCTTGGCTAAGAAGCGCTGAGCTTGTGCTGACGCGCATGCTACGGGCGTAGGATGGTCACGTCAGACCACGTCCGTGACCATTGTAAATGCTATTCAATTTTGAAGCAATACTAATTTTTTAAAGTGACTTATAATAAATTATTATAAGATTTCAATTACATGAAGCAGAATGCGTTAAACCTTTCGTTGATCAAAGATAAGTCCAGAATATGGGAACCCCACTCTATAGACGATTAAAAATATTGTAAGAGTGATGACAAAAGTTTACGTGAGGCTTGAATTTTCACAAAACGTAACTTGAACTATTCTGGACAGTATGCGTACATCGATATTTTTGACAAGATGTCACAATTAGTCTTGTATAACTTAAAGCAAAATATATACTATCAAATAAGCTGGATTTGAATACTTACTAATGATGTTTCAAGGTTATCGATCTTAAGAAGTTTAGTATGCATAAAAATAAAATAACACAAGCAGAGAACTTACTTCAAAGTAATGCATTTTTAAGCTAGTTTCATGTCACACATTGCAGTGACTTTTAAATAATGCATTAAATAAGCTATAAAATCTTACAGCAAGAACATACTTTAATACGTGGAATTAAAATTACTATATGTCCAAAATAACTGCTTACGAGCTAGAAGAAAAGCGTTAAAGTTCTAAAGATCATTGATGTCGAGAATTCAGCATAAGACATAGATTTTTTTAATTTAGAGGATTATTTCCAATGCACTAAATAACGTGATTAGTTATAACAAGCTAAGATGACCTAACTAACTTCCATGTTATGTAGAAGCCTGAATTTTATTTTCAATAATAATTGTTACTATATTATAAGTTGAAAAATTACTATCGCTACAATTGACAAGACTCTTGTAGTTTTTCAAGTTAGCTGATCATTTTAAAAACAGCATTTTTTACCAGGCGGAAACTAAATTTTAAATAAAGGTTAAATAAGACCTGTCCTTTTGAGAGTTAAATATGCATGAAATGTAAATCTTACAATTGTAGACGGTATAAACATACAGACCGTTATAAATGTATGTTATAACCAGCCATGTTGACGTCATACTAAAATTTATAGAATCAAATTTAAAGGATTAATTTAATTGAACAAATTATTTCAAAGACTTCTAATTTTAAATTGTAAGGTTATTAATTAGAAAAAAGTGACTATAAGACGTTACAGCAGAAAAATAAAAAATGTTAAGTAAGGGTGATTTTTCGTCATTAAAAGTTTAATTGGGGTCTTAAAATTATTAGGTAATTAAATATTAAATCATACTAACATTACAGCAAAGATTTCTTTTAGTGCGTGGCGAACCGTTGTCTTAAAAAATGTAACGTTTAGTAATAAGAATTCTTGTGGACCTGATGTGACAACGTCATTAATGTTATAAGCTAGTTTTAGTTTTGACATTGGCAGTTGCTAGCTTGTCGAGTTAAATAATTTCATTCATTAAAAACAGAATGCCTTTGAGGCTTCATTTATCAGAGGTCACTTTAATCTATGGCAGATCAATTTAGAGGTCACTTTGAAGTAGGGCAGATAAGTGCGAATAAGAATTGAGATTTATGTAAGAGCAATTAAAAAAGTTGGCGTAAGGGTTAAAAATATACAAAATATTTTCAGAACTAGCTTGAACAGTATGTAAACAATGAAAAATTTAATTAAACATTGGACTTGGTCTGGTTTATCTCTTGTCAGAGTCAGAGGCATAGCAAGGGCGGGGGTGAAGGTGCGGACCGCCCCAGGCGGCACCACTGAGAGGGTGGCACGCTTTTTATTTTATAACTGGTGAAAAAATTCATATTTACATTCTTCAAGTATTCTGTTTATTTAATTTTATATTTAAGCATATGCCTTAACTAAGACAAAATACTTTTGAATAAACCGCCAATACAAGAGATATATAAGCTTTTAATTTACTTGTGGCTTCCTCTGTTACACTTCTTCTATATACCTATGCTTACTCTGTGCTTGCTGGAGTCTGGACTTATTCGTGCCGTGTATTGCACGATCTGTATTGTCTGGTATAGGTTAAAGCAAGTATATGCTCTAAGGTGTTGCATGGATCGAACAAGAACAGAGTTTTATTTATAGTTACAGCGAAACTATTGTGCTATTGAAAGATTCATGACACTCGGAAAACAATCCAATATTTAAGAAAAGCTGCTGCACTGCGAGAAAAAGAATAGACGAACCCTGAGCAGTGGAGCTAACGAAGTAATAAAAGGAGCGGTATACTTAAGTGTGCTAGAAAATTCAGCCAGCCTCTATTTATTTGTGTTAGTGAATCCAAACTTTCAAGCAATCATTTCAAATCAGGTATGGTATCAAAATTTCTTTGTTTATATTACAGTTTACGTATTTAGGTATAATTAAACTGAGACTACGATTGAACTTGATTCAACGCGATAATGAGGAATAATAGTGTTTTCAAAAAAGGAAGTAAACATGCACGAAAAAGCTAAGTGCTGAGTACAAACAAAGCTTATTTCTGATTTACCTGCAAAATTTTATTTCTGTACATAAAGTACCCTTGTTTTTGTTTACATTTGTATTATTGGCATGTCTATAAATAGTCTATTGTTACGTTACGGTATGTGGATTACCGTTCTTGATTCTACACAATGGGAACTCTAATATGAATTTTAGCACAGCCTCTTCGTTTTAAAATTAAAAAATAAGCTTAAGATAAGCAAAAAGCTTGATTTGGTGTCGTTTCGATTACTTTCAGATAATGAGGAGGCAATAGGAATGTGGTGATTTTATAGGAAGCAAAAAAAAGCTAGAGAAAAAAATGTATAAAGAATACAGGAGCAATACTAAAATATTTTGAGCGCATTGGCAAAGAAAAGTCCTGGAATGTGATACAGAAACTAGTACCACCTCAAATGAAAAATCTGTTCAGTTATTTAGTAGCGATCGAGTTGATTTTGAAGTTTTGGCTAATAAACCAGTTATAAATGGTGAAGAACTGGAACCGATGGTAGAAGTTGAAAGCCCTGAAGAAATGAATACTGTTGAAGGCATAGTTTTAGTTTATTTCACAAAGTCTACGGGTGCATCTGAATCTATTAGCGATTGCAATGAAATTGGAGCTTGGCCTGTCCCAATCCCAGATAATTTTCGAATTTTCGTTGTGACTCGAGATTATCAAACAGTACAGCACCTTGACTGTGAATTTGCTGAAGTAATTCGTTCAGGGCCAAGAGATTCTACCGAGGGACCCAATAGAGTTGTTAGAAAATTAAGAGACGATTGGTTTTTCAGAATTATGTCGAATAGCGAAAAAATTTCAAGAACGTGGATGGCTTATTCTCCTTTTTAAAAATCATTGTTTTTCCCTTGCTGTCAATCATTTGGAGTGATTGTGAGTGATAAATCTGGGTTTAATACTATTGATGGCTTTAATCGATGGTAGAAACTAAATCCTAAAGTTTCAGAGCATGAATCAAGCTCAGTACACATCGAAAATTTTGAAAAATGGCAATGCTTGCAGATGAAACTTATAGCTGGTGCAACGATCGATAAAACAACACAAAAAATAATTGTCAAGGAAGAACAAAAGTGGGGGCAAGTGCTTGTCAGGATGCTGAATATCATCAGATTTTTTGCCAAACAAAATTTAGCTTTGCGAGGACATAGGGAAATTATAGATGAAAATAACATTGGCAATATAGGCAACTTTATAGAAATTGTCCATCTTTTTGCCAAGTATGACCCAGTTCTTTGTGAACACTTGACAAAGGTGAAGGTGCAAAAAAAGTGAGCATATCTTACCTATCAACTGAAATTGAAAATGAATTCACAAGCTGTTTGGGGAATCATGTTCGAAAAAAAATTCTGAGTGAAGTGAGAGAAGCTAAGTATTTCACTATTATATTTGATAGTACACCAGACTGCTCACACAAGGGCCAGACTAGCCAAATACTGCGATATGTAAAACTTGATGGCACTAAAGTGCAAGTGACCGAATCTTCCATCGACTTTCTTGAAACTGATGGTAAAAAAGCTGACGATATAGCTAAAATGATTTTAGACAAGATTGAGAGCGATAAACTAGATATTCAAAACTGCCGTTGACAGACGTATAATAATGCTACCACTATGTCATGAAAACACACTGGTGTACAAATGCGTATCAAGGTAGTTAATAAAAATGCTCAGTTTGTTGCATGCAGTAATCATTTATCAAATCTAGCGGGTGTAAATGCAGCATCAGTAGCAGTACTGTTCTCAGTGACGTTCTTTGGTACAATGGAAAAAGTTTTTAACTACTTTTCATCGTCTACTCATCGGTGGAAGATTCATACCGACGTTACGGGTCAAGGTGTAAAACGTGTTAGTGGAACACGATGGAGTGCTAGGCATGACGCCGTAACAATTATGAAAATCCATTACAGTGAGATTCTTGAGATGTTAGAATTACTTTCCCTAAACACAGAGGAAAATACAAAAGCATGAGAATATGCTGGTCTTCTGCTTCCTGCCTTTCAGTCGTTATCATTTTTGGTGTTTCTTGGACTATGGAGTCAAGTTCTCAGTAAAATAAGTGATACTCAATTATATTTACAAACTAAAGGGCTGAACGTGCACCAATGTGTGATGAAAATTCAGGCATTAGAAACATTTCTTATTAATAATTAAGATGTTTTGGGCGACGACGCACTTGACTATGCTAAAAATACATGTGAAGAACTTGCCATCGAAATAGCTCCTCTTCGAATAAAAAAGAAAAAAAAGATGGATGGCGAGATCGTTGAAGATGTTGGCTTCACCTATATTAATCGGTTAAGGCAAGAAATGCTCGAGTCAGTTGACAATATTACACAAGAAGTAAAAACCAGATTTTAGCAGTTATACGAGTTGGATGTCAAGTATTCGTTTCTCACACCAAGTAACTTACTGAATAAAGAGTACAAGTGTGCATTTGAAGAAGAGCCAGATGACATCGATGTCAAAGAGTTTGAAATTGAGAGAGAACGGTTACGTAATTTCGTTACTGCAGCTGATCTGAAAAATCAGGACACCATTATGAAAGGACCACTTGAGCTGCTAGAATTTATTTAGGAGTATAGTAATGGTATTTGCGCTCCCAACGTTGTAATTAAGCTTCGAATTTTTTGACTATAGTAATCAGTGTTGCTGCATGTGAACGTAGCTTCTCAAAGCTAAAGTTAACAAAAAATTATTTGAAGTCTACCATGACTTCCACGTGGTTAAGTGATTTGGCCATTTTGTCAATTGAACAAAGTTTTACCGATAAAATTGTGTAAGGCCCGAAAAGTTAAATTGTAGCCGATTACGTTAATATTATTTTTGTATATTATAGATTTACATCCCTACACTTAGACTTAGACATGATTTCTATTTTTATTTATGAATCAGAAAAATTACTGTATTATATTTGCCTTTATATAATATTATATTATTCTGGCTGATGTCAAGTTGTGGCTCGATTTTACTTGTGTGATTGTATATATGCTGAAAAGACCGAGATGACCCTGACACACTTATTTGTTCATTCCCCAACGGAAAAAGTTTGTGTGGAAAAACGTAGCAAACCATAACTTTCTGTAATGTAATGTACAGTTTTGTTGGATTTCGGACCACAGTTACAGTTTGTTACGTTTTTTTACGTTTGATTATAGTCAACTACAAACCAACACATTGTCTTACGATTCGTTACATTTTATTATACTTCTAAAGAGACACTTGAATCTCGTGAAAAAGCAACTGTAGTAAACTCTAATAAACTGTAAGGAAGTGTTGTCATCTGTAATGTTTTATAACGGCTTACAATTTTGCAGTTTATTACACTTTTTTATATTTTATTATCATTGATAACTTTTAGACACATTTCCTTACATTTTAAAATAAAATTTGCCTTAAATGAAAAAAACTTGAGTAACTAATATGAAAAAGTATGAGTGTAATAGCAAGTGGTAAATCATATTAAAACGTAAGAAAATGTAAAAAAACGTAACACAACATAATAAAGTGTAAGAAACGTCCGAAATTCATGAGACTATTACAGTTCCTCACATTTTCTTACATTTTCTTGCAGGTTACGGCATATTATTACACATGTTCACTTTTTCTAACATTTTCTTACGTTTTTAAATTTTCGCTGGGTTTGCACAAAAATAACATTTTTTAAACATGCCAGTTTTAGAACTGCCAGTCCGAGGCCCAGGTAAAGTGTGACGGAAAAATGTCGTTATATATCATTTAGTAATGGTAACGTTACTTAGCCACAATTCGACAGTAGATAAGAAAAGGCCTAGCCGCAATTCGACATACATTAGAAAACAAAGCTTATCGTTCAGCCGCACCTCGACAATTTTTCTCTTTCCAGCCGCAATTCGACATTTGTGATTATACTTACTAAGTTTTTTAAAAATGATTTAACTTTTAACACCAATAATATGTTATTTTGTTATAACAATAATATAATAATAATAATAATATTAGTAATAGTAATAATAAGAATTATAACAAAAATAAGAACAATAACAATAACAATAATAATATTTTAATGTCACGAGGGCGGAAAATTAAGGTTACGCCCCGGGCACCCATAGCCCACGCTACTCTGCTAGTCAGAGTAATAAAAAAATTTTGCGTAATGTCCAAATTGCACAAAAAGTAACTTAAACTATTACGGACAGTCTCTAACCTCATGATAGTCTTAACAAAGTGTTATAAATGGTGTTTCGCTAACCTTGTAATATAATCTATAATATCTTATGAGCCAATTTTTACCATTTTTATAAAATTCTTTTAGCATATTAACTGTGAGAAAACTAACACACATAAAAATCATCAGTTATTAGTTTAATAAAACCATTAATGGAGAAAATACAGTTTCAATTATATTGATAATAGTTTAATAATACAACAAATAGGAGCAGTTTAATGATAACTGATACAAGCTATGTAATCTGTTACCGTCTGAGATGTTATTGTTATTATTATTCTATTCATTATAAATTATTAAAATAATTATATTTACTTACTTTAATCGCTTTACATCAATTTGATTTTTAAATGTCGTGCACGGCTCTGATTTCCAAACTTAGCCCTTTTGTTACAAGTGACCCATTGGGGTAGATGGCTTAAACAGTGAGGGAGAGTTGAGAGTTGACTACTGATTGGATCTTGCAGGAGGCTCTGGGTCTGCAGTGAACTGTGAAGTTGTCGATGCCGACAAATCAAAGTGTGCATTCAGACGTCAGCAGCGATCGATGTCCTCGGTGTGAGCATGAAGCTTCGTGGTAGTTCAGCCCGCAGAGACCAGGTAGATATCTCTTGCCATATAAGCCACGATAAGATAGAGGCCATTGTTAATACGTTTAGCTACTCGTCTGAGTTGACTTTAAATTGTCTAGCTGACTTATCCATTTAGTTTTTGTCATTTTTTTTTTTTTTTTTGTCAGTTCTACAGTCTGACATGAAATTAAAGAGCTTCAATTCCATACAGGAGCATCAGTATAACGCAAAACACTGATGTCAGTATATCAAAGTAGCTATTCGAGTATGGACAGTGATGAGTCTCCTCTGTGCGCGCAATCTTTTATAGGTGTCGTGTCGTCCAACGTGAAATTGGAGCATGAGTCATAAAGGGGAGCGTCAGCGTGATACGAAATACTGATGCCAGTGTATCGAAACGAGTGTTTAAGCGTGAATGGTGGTCAGTTCCCTTTATGCGGGCGAGCTCGAGTTAGTGCGTCGTCCAACGTGGAGTTGGAACTTAAGTTCCAAAGAGGAACATCGGCGTGATGCGGAGTAGTAATGCTAGTATGTCAAAGTGAGTGTTTCAGCATGTTCGACGATCAGTCTCCTCTGTGCGGGTGAGCTTAGGTGGTGTAACACCTGACGTGGAGTCGGAGCGTGGATTTTGAAGAGAAGCATTGGCGTGATGCAAAAGACTGATGCCAGTATATCGAAGCAGGTATTCGAGCGTGGACGGCGATCAGTCCCCTCTGTGTGGGCGAGCTTGAATAAGTGCGTTGTCCATTCAAGCACGGATGGCGATCAGTTTTCTCTGTGTGAATGAGCTTGGATTATGGCAGTTTAGTTTTAAGATTGTTCGACCTGTGAAACAAAGTGTCTAAGGAGTTGGCTGAACTGGATGGATGGAGGCCTCCACATGTTTCTTGAAGGATGATCATACCATTTGCTGACTCTCTGCTTTTTGAGTATAGAAGTTGCATTCCAACAGTAGTTGGGCACCAGGGACTTTAGTGGCAACGTATGACGGAGTCGTGTTTCTCTTTTTTCTCTGCGCCGAGATGCGTCCTAAAAGAGGAAATTAATAAATACCTACTATGAGACTAATCGAGACCCAGGTTTAGTCTGTTATTTTGTTGCATGTGTGAGAAATCGAAAAGAAGTCATAGCACCGAAGGATGGCCTAAGAATTTATAGTCCTAGTATATAAGTGTCTACCTGTGTAATTGCGTGTTATAAAGCATTTGTATTTGCCACGCCATTGTACTTATCCAGTGTTGCTTCATCGACGAGGAGTGTATATATATATATATATATATACATACTCATCTTTATTAAGTGTATGTACTATAAATCTCGTTGCGTTCGAGGGTATGTGAATGATGTCCTATCGGTAAGATTTAGAAGTATGTATGTAGATATAGGTCGATAATGCACAAAACTGCACTAATTGGTGGGCGAACCAGAGCTTCCAAGTTTTTCGTTATTTTCGATAGCTGAGAGAAAGAGAATCGAGAGAGAAAGGGAAAAGGACAAGGACAGCCAGCGATTACGATCCACTAGCCGTACCCAACCTTGCGCCGGACGACCGAGGAAGCATCACCATCGTCACCAGTTGTCAACTGCGAGGGCAATATCACCAGCCGATTCAGTCGCGGAAGAAGAGAGCCGCGCGAACCAGACCCTGCGATCGTGCATCCAAGAGATCGTTAGATTGGGAGGGGGAGAGAGAGAAGCGTGATTGTCGGAATTTGTGCCATAGCATAGCGCTGGATTGCGCCGAGATTTTCTGGGCCTAGACGCCCGCGTAATGTATGCCATTTCCAGACGGCGTCTTCTTTCAGGTCGTGTGACTCGTTTCTTTCTAGGAGAGTAGCTTGCTTCCCGATGAACTACCCCCAGCAGGACTTCCTTTAGGTAAGAGTCTCCAGGATCCGAGCTGGGTTTGTCCGAGCCGCGAGTGTCGTTAAGTGGTGGTATTTTCGAGTTTCAGGTGCAGTGCCATTTTCGTCGTTTCCAATGCAGCCATCGATGATAATTTAAGTGTCTTTGTGCGTTGCTTCGGAATCACCGTAGCCGTTACAGCCTACGTGTCGCAGGGCGAGAAAACGCAACGTTACAAATGTTACCGATGATTATTGCAGACGCTGATACCCGTTTCCAGTTTCTTCGAAGGTTTGTTGCAAGGTAATAGAACCTGCTGTGTAACTGATTCTCTTGAGGTTTGAAGTTAGTTAGTTTTTCAGGTTCATATCCTTCTTGTGCTTATTGCTAAGTCTTGTAGGTTAGGCGTGTCAAGCACCACAAGGTGTTTCTCCCCACCTAGAAGGTCCCTCCACCCACCTGTTGGTTGCTGATAAGGCATACGTAAGTTGGTTGTGATGATTGACTCTGAGGTTTGTGGATACTTCTCTGCAACAGCAGAAAGTTCTTTGGAGATGGCCCCACGTCGAGCACCAAATTGTTACAAGTGGCCTATTGGGGTCAGCGACTTCAAAAAGCGAAGGAGAAATGAGAATGGCTGGAGTTGTCGTCTAGGGCAGCGATCAGCAGTCGGGATCGAGCAGCAATGAGCACTCTGTGCTAGAGACCCTAGGCGTGGAAAGGGAGTGCACCTCTGCTAGAATCCGATGCCACCGCTGGAGCTGGTTGCTGCTAATAGGTGGTTAAGCTGTGACCTGTAGTAGTTAAAAAGAGCCCGTTGCCAGGTAATTAGTCAGGTTTTTACAGTGGGTGGACAACAGTACCCCATTATGCAAACAAGAATGATGAGAGAGGTGGAATAAGAGCCGACATATATAGACTTTTTGAGCGTCTTTATACCTAAGTATTGATTTTAATAAATTATCGCTCTAGCCACTGCCGTAGTACACGTCTCGTCAAGCGAGAACCTGGAAAATTAAAAAATTGTGAGATCCAGGAGGATAATTTTGAAAAGTCATGCCGCTCTTCTCATGTACTATAAGCAACTTTCTTGCTTACAATGTTTGCCAGAAAGTAGTAGTTGCCACCTAGCGGGAGGTAGGTGGTACTATCAAGCGCAAAAATTTAAAATCGGAGCTGCGCGTGACTTTCAAAAATCAAATTTATGTAAAACGATTGAAGTTAAAGACTGATAATTACATTAATAATAAATAATTATTAATTAATGAAATAATACCTCAGATGGTAACAAATCCTAGAGCGATAACATAAACAGTCTTTAATACATGACGTACACGACATCGCAATCTTAATAATAACAACTTGTATGCTATGTAAAAAGCTCAAAAGAATTAAAGATTATTGTTTTAGAAGAATTGAGCCAGAGCGTATGAGTTTTCAAAATTTAGGGATTATGTATAAGACGCTGCTTTAAATGATTTATAGTCGTTCCAGTTTACCTTATATTAGTACGTCAACTCATACGACGTAGTGTGCTAGTATTATCTACTTACGATAATAGTTGCTAAAATGTTACTTAAATGATACTATATAGAGTTATAGGAATGACTTAAAATATTTGTATGTTAGCTGATCCATTTGAAGACAGCATTTGTAGCGATGCGATGGCTAAAATTTGAGTGGGGTTGAGAAAAATGTTATTATTGGCCTTGCTCACTGTATATTGAAATCTATAAAACTATAATAGCCTGTTTTAGCCACTCATCAAAAACGTTATATAATTGTGAATCTTACGTTACAATATATCGTGAAAGTGACAAAATAACTGAACAATGGTAAAAAAAAAAATTAGATGACAGAATTTCGTATAAAATGATCAGTCTAACTTATTTAAAATAATCAACGATCAATGAAATATTCTGTTGTAAAATCTATCTAAGAATTATCAGGTGCCTGATATCAAACTATTTAGAAAATTAGTTTGAAGAATTAAATATATTTAAAGTTAGTGCAAATTTGTTCAATTAAGTGAGCATTAAACTATTCATAAAACTAAAAAACAATGTATATTCCTGTATAAGATATTTACTTAGCTCTTCACTTAGCTCTTTTCTTAAGGTGCCAAATAACTTTAAATCAAGACCTTCCAATCAGACCAGTTTTTTGAGTTATACTTCTATAAGCATGTTATGCGTGGGGTTAAATCAACGATTTCAGATTTTGCCCTTAAAAAAATGTGACGAAATCCGATTCTCCCTCTTTGCCCCACCCCTCGTCACGTACTTTTGGTATCTTCTACACCATATGATGCCTTATCATATCACCCTCCCACACATTTAAAGTTTCATTTCTTTTTGTTTTAACCAATTATAAAAAAATTTTCCAAAGAGATTCGAACCCCCAACTTCTCACTTCCTGGCTACAGCCCTTATCTAATCTGCTATGAGCAGGCCTAACAGTAAAAAATTAATTACTTCATGTTACCTTACAGTATGTAACTCATTTTTCATCAAAATTTTTATTTAATGTACGTTAACTTATTTGCTTTAGTAATAAATTTTATAAATAAACAATTAACGTAATAACATAATTTCTTTTTAAAATGTCTTTTAAGAAACTAGGTAGTAAGTATATTTTGGCAGAGCACCCTTCCAATTCATTAATAAATATTTACTTCTACGTATTCGATTTTTCACTTTTACAATGACTGAACAATTTTTCATAAAATTCTTCAATATTATAAAGATTATATTGGGTACTTTCTCAGCACCCTAAAAGCTTCGGTGAATAGAGTACTCAGGCAAGGAAGGTGTGGAATAAACTGTAACAACAATAACTAACACATTACTCTAGTTTTAGCAACAATGAAAAAATACAAAAATTTATTGTAAGATCATAAAAAAGTACAATGAAAAAAAGAATTTGAAGTTTAATAATTACAGAAATATTAGCAGCACTAAGTTATAAAATACACAATTAAGCTAAAATAATTGAATAGTTAACTGTACAAAAATTTGAGCTTACACTACACTCTGAGTATTACTAATACATGTATGAACACTTGAATCTACGTGAGATACTAAACTTTGGTTGTAACAATCCATTTTCTTCTGAGTTTATCTGTTGAATTTAATCAAGTTTCTGTGCCACAAGTATAACTGGTGCACTCTTATCTAAACAGCACAACAAGAGTAGTGGAATTAGCACGTCTTAATTGGAGCAGGTGTTTAATGAGCTTCTAGTGTATAAATCATCTTCTTACATAAACATGGCACTACCGTGAAAGGTATTGTTTACCTTTGGATTTTTACTACTGAATACACTGGCGTATTAAACTACTGACTTTGCAAAATGCAGACATTAATGTTATATTAACTTAAACGAGTGTTGCTTTGCTCACTGTAACGATGTTGAGGATAAACGCCGATGAGCAGAGAGCTTACACGAGGCACAAAGAGAGCTATGGCTGACCAAGACTATGCCTGTATACGATTGCTATCTAGGGTCAACTGAACTGTAGCGCATGTGTCTAGTAGCCAATGCAAGAAGACACACATACAATTACTCACACATGAATGACAGCTAATCCAAGTTTGTCCAGACACTGCTATCACATATAAGCAGAGGGTATGCGCGAGCAGCTTACTGCTAGTGTACAATACACTCGCACACTGACTATGACTGCCAGTTATACTTTTTCAATATTCCGCCTGCCGTCAACCTGCTGTTGAATACAGTCATAGACTGGCAGCACTACTAACTTGTGGATGGGTCGCTGAATAATAGATGTGGCTGTCTTGAGTGTAACTACACGTGTAAGATTGTCCTTACCCGTATGAGTAGCTACAACTCTAGCCAATCGCCACTTCCCAGGAGGTAGAATTTCACTGGTGATAAACAGTAAGGAGCCTTGCTGAATCTTATGAGAAGGATGATGCCATTTCGAAATAGAGTTGAGCCCATGAATATACTGGCTTGACCACTGTTTCCAAAACCTCTGCATCTGAGTCTGAACGAGCTGCCATTTTGAGAGTTTGCCAGATGAAATTTCAAGCAAACTTGGTTCTGGTGACAGATCCAGAGCTGCACCTATAAAAAAAATGACCTGAAGTGAGTTTTGCTAAGCCTTTTGAGTCATTCGTCAGTGGCTCCAGAGGTCTTGGGTTGAGTATAGCTTCGATCTGACTTAAGAGCGTCGTTGCCTCCTCGAAATTGTAGAGTGTATCTTGCATGGTTTGCTCCAGATGGAGTTTAATTGATTTAACTGCAGCTTCCCACTTACCTTCTATGTGAGGAGCACCAGGAGGGTTAAAGTGCCACGACGTCCCATCCTGAGCCAGTAAACTTAGTAAAGTAGAGTCTTGCTGCCTTGCTTTAGAGTATAACTGTTTAAGAGTTTTATCTGCATCAACGAGGTTTGTCCCACTATCTGAGTATAACTTAACTGGACGTCCACAACAAGCAACAAACCGCCAGTATGCACACAAAAATTTTTCAGTCAAGCAATTTGTCACTGCTTCCAGATGCACTGCCAAGGTTAAAAAACAGACAAAAATACACAATCATCCTTTATGCGTTCTCAGTCTTTGAACTATTCAAGACTTTATGTGGATAGGGCCGGCATAATCTACACCTGTATGTGAAAGTGGTCGCGAAGGAGTAACCCTGGCTTCGGCTAGCTGTCCCATCGTCTGCTGAGCATGTTGTGCACGAAATCTAGCACATCGGACACACCTTTTAATTCTGCATCGGACGGGAGACGGGAGAAGGTTCTTCCGCCGATGATCCAAAATTGTTGACGAGTCTTACTGAGTGTTAGCTGAGTGCCTCCATATAGAGTTTGAGTATGAGAATGATTGATGATGAGATTGGTGAATTGAGACTGCCTAGGGAGTATTGCTGGATGAAGTGCATCTGGTCTGAGTTTTGCATTTGCTAGTCTATCTCCAGCTCGCAAAACCTTTTTCTCATCAACGAAGGCAGTTAAGTGATGAAATACATGACCCTTTGGAAGAGAGTCCTGCTTGAGTAAATCTAGTTCTTCCTTGAAGAACATTTTTTGAGTTTTGTGGAACCAAAAAAGCTTAGCTTTGTTGATTAAATCAGTAGTGGCAAAAGGAGTATCATGCTGTGATTTGTGCAATATCTTAAACTTAAATATAGCCATAAAGAGTGTTGCTGTTAATTTGTACAACCTGGGTAGACTTGAACACGTCCAAAGAAGCCTCTCTGAAAATTCACATCGTGTAACAGATGCTGCCATGGCTACAACTGGGCGTGCCTCAGTCTCATCCTCACAGTCAAGTGCACCGGGCTGTCCAAGCCAATCTTCTTCAGCACACATTAGCCAACTTGGCTCTTGCCACCATAATTTGTGTTTAGCTAGCTGTGAGGTGAGCATTCCTCGCAAAGCACAATGATGAAACCAGTGATGAAATCCAGTAGAGTGTTACTGATAAGTCTGTCCACAGATGAATCTTACTGACATTAAACTACAGTTGTTGTATAACGTACTTGATGAGTTTGGCGAGTATAAGAGCTGCTGTCAGCTCCAGACGTGCAATGGATATCTTCTTGAGTGAAGCTACCCTTGTTCTTGAACAGACAAGTAAGTGTGACTAAGAAGTGTCTGCGCGCTTGACAAGGTAAACTACTGCTTCCATGGCTGCTTGAGAGATATCAGCGAGCCCATGGAGTTCTATACAAGAGTTAGACTATGTTCCAATTCATCTGGGCAAACTAATTTTGTTCAATTGTGTAAGATCCTCTCTGATGCGCACCCAACGCTGTGCCAATGCATCAGGTATTGGCTCATCTCAAGATATTTTGAGCAACCACAGTTCCTAAATTATGATCTTCAAGAGGATCAAATACTTGACAAATTTCTGAGAGTTTAACTTTTTTAGTGTTACTAGAACATGAGTACTGGAATTTTGTTGAGTTTGAATGCCACTTAGCCCATGAAATGCCGCCTGCCATGTAAGGACCTGAGACCTAAATCACTTGAACATTTAATTCCTCTATGCTGTCTGCTCCTCCAAATATATTATCAACAACTCAACCAGAACGTGAGATGTTGACAGCCCTTGGATAATGATGTTCCTCGTCGATGATTAATTGCAACAATGCTTGAGTGGCCAAAAACAGGCTGCTCTTGTGCCATAGGCCACTGTTGTTAGATAATAATGAGCTTCTCTACCGAAATCGTTCTCCCAAATTATACGTTGCATATCCTAGTCCTTTAAATGGACGCTAATTCGACGGTACATCTTAGAAATATCTGTGGAAAATGTCCATCTAAAACTATTGCATCCAAATGAGTACATCCAACATATTAAGTAGCAGATTCGGTCCTGTATGAGTAATACTATTAATTGAATAACCTGCAAAAGTAAGTGCTAATCCATTGAAAACTACTCTAATTTTGCTTTTGTCACCATCCGTTTTCAGGACTCCATGGTGAGGTTTATAGTAGTGAGGAACCCTCTTGACTTATTCTGCTGGCACTGGTGTCATGTGATCCAAGCTCTAGTACTCAGACATAAACTCTGAATACAACTTGTCATATTGTAAATTACTCTTGAGCCTGGTCAGTATCCTAGTAAAAAATGATCGTGCAAGATTAACTGAGTCTCTCTGCAGAGAAACAGGTTTTTTAAGTGGTATCCTCACCACATATCTTCCTGAATCATCTCTTAAACAAGTTTTTCTAAAATACTGGTCACACTCTTCTTCCTCTGGTGTGAGTGTATGAGTTGTTGAACCTGTAGGTACCTCCTCTTGGATCCAAAACTTGAGGAGTAAATCTTGGAGTTCATTTTCACCAGTGAAAATAACCTGATGACAATTTCTAAGAGTCTTCCTATTTAACTGTTGAGTAACATGCTCTGAGAGTATCCAGCCAAATATAGTAAGTTAGAGTAAGAGTTTTACCTTAACCGAGAGTCTTACTAGCTTTGCCACCACCAACTCCTTTGATATTCAACGTTGACTTTTCACGCTTCAGCTGCAACCGAGTCACTGCGTGTTCAAAGATAAATGAAATTTCTAAGCCATGATCTATCAGTATCCTCAAGGAACAGCTAAAGTATGGATGTAAGCTTTTGCGGTTGACAGCAGAAATCCTGAGTTACCGAAGACTTTATTTGAAGTTGAGTATTGCTGAGAGTTTGGTCAATTTCCAAATTTTCCTGAGCTTCAGTATACTTGTGAGTATTTCTGATGACAATGAGTATTATTAATGACTGTGCTGTTTTCCTAGCGAAATTGACTCTGTTACTGTTGCGGTTTGGAGGCCAACTTGGAAATATGTCTTATATGCTCTGCCCCATGAATAAGCGTGTGATGCGCATTACCACACTTAGCCGTGGTATGTCGACCCAAGCAATTGAAACAGAGCGGCTTAGCTGAGACGAATTTATAGCGTTTATCCATATCCAGAGCTATGAACTCTGAGCACTTGCCAATGTAATAAATCTGCTCACAATAAGAGCAAGGATGGGTATACGCTTTGGCTCTATTTGCGTTTGAAGACTAACTACTTCATTCCTAGGTTAAGTCTGACTCATATGGGTTAAATGCTGTTTGACAACCTTCTACTGATAAGTCTTACTACTGCTGCCTTTGGACATCCATGGTCCAGACTTAACCTGCACCATCTCCAATGCCTGTGCGCGATTCATTAAAAAATTCTCCAGAGCTTTTAATTTTGAGAACACAGATTTGGTCCCCGCAGACGTCTTCCAGGACTTCTTTGAAGCGCTTTTTAGAAGTCTATCAAATCTATCAACAAAAACTGCATCCAAAACCTCCTGGGCTGATCCCATGCTAGAAATCAGTCTCCGGAGTCGTCTAAACTCTGACGCAGCCCTGAGCAGTGACCCCACATTTCTCATCTGAACCTGTTACAAACTCCTTAGGGATACAATAATGAGCTAGCACAAATTGCTTGTTGTCAAAGCAGTCCATGACAGCTGGAAGGGTTCTCCCTGAAGTGAAAGTCCTTTTATGAGTTTTGCTGGGATATCATTGAGTGAGGATCCGCGATTCCTCAGTGAGATCTAACTGGCTCACGTACGTCCTATTCCCTTCGCACTTGTCCAGGGATGTCACAATGCTGAGGATATCTTATAAATACGATAGCCCCACTATCAATTTCTCCTTTGTGAGTTACCAGGTCTTTCTTGACTCTAGCGCCACGACACGATCGTTATTACTAGTGTGAAAATAGATGTATCAATATAAAAATACTTATTTATTTATTAACTATTCTGTGTTATTAATAACTATATGTTACTACTTACGCTTAAATTAATTAGTTATGTGGTAAATGCAGGGCTCGCTCACCGTCATATGTGACACCTAGTCTAGTAGTATCACCTTGTACACTTCTACCTATGTCCTATACTTCGCTCCACACTATCTCACTCACTCGCGTCACCTGCCACTCGCTTGGAGAAACACTTCCTATCGGAAAAAATCACCAAGTCCCGCACTGATCCCCACACTGGGATGTTATTTTATCACACTGCACTTGTACCTAAAAATAAAAAGGGGAAGGGCTACGTAGGTCGTGGACACCTCATCTCATGCGTCCTCCAGGTCCCTCGTCCTCCTGGATTCTGCTCCTCAAAATTTGAGTTTGCACGGAAACTCTCTCTCGTTCTACTGAAAGAAGTAAATATGGGAAATGCTATCACGTCAAGTGAAGGAAATTGTTTATTACAGCTCTCCACACTGCTTTACAAATAAACTCTTCGACGGTGCTTCAGGGGTTTCACCTTGCTGCGTGAACTGTGAGCGTGCGTTCAGGGTCCTGGAACCAAGAGGAGCGCCACTGCCCTAACGCGTTCTTGGCCACGCCACATGTACCTACACTTGCACGTCCTCTTGCCATCCCTCAACTCTGTCCCTTCTCGGCCCTGTTATACACGCAATCTTAGTTCTCTCTCTCCCTCTCTATCTCGTTCCCTCTTGACTATGCCCCTCTGCCCTATACACCCAGAACGGAAAAGCGTGACACTAATTATTCGGCACTCCCGAGTGTGCACCCACGACTTTCCATAACCTGGCCCTCTTTCTTTCTCTTTCTCTCTCTCTCACACTTACACTCTCTCTTTCTCTCTCTCTAACTTTCCCTATCCTCTGTCTACTCCTGGACCTCGTCCAAGTAGCCTACTGGCACTCGTGAGCCCTAGCACAACGCACCCAAAATGGAGGGAAAAAACACGCTACCTCTCAGCTCTCTGACTCGTGTCAACGGCGTATGGCGTCCTGCTGGGCCTCGAGCAGCTGTTAAGTCCGTGGGGCTGATGGCTGTGGTCTGACTCGCCCTCTCTTTCTTCTTCTGCGGTCGCTTTCTCTCTCGTCCAGGATCTCCTCGCGGTGATGGTCTCCGACGATGGGGACATATCATCTCTCTCTTCTCTCTCTCGTTCTAAAACAACTTTCTCTCGCTCTCTCTCTCACTCTCTCTCAAATCGCAAAATCTCTGGCTTTCCTATGCACGCGCGATGGCTCTCGACTTAAGACTAATTCGCCCGTCTCCTGCTACCACAGCGCATCCCTGTTTTCCTGTTCTCTCTTTCTTTCTCTCTTATACCCGAGGGCCGCCACTGTGACCTGAACTGAGTTGCGCGCACGTCCACTCCCTCTCTCTCTCTCTCTCTTCTGCCACTGTGTCCAGCGATATGTTGTCTTCTTCTCTTTGTTCAGAGGGCCAGAATAAAAAGAATAATCCCTGGAAGGTAAGTCCCCCCCTGCCGTTGTGACGTCATACGCGTGGCGTTGGTGAGAGCAGCGCAAACATGGGGGCCAGATTTGCCTCGTCATAGTAGCCATTCTTAATTGAGTCCTGCTCTTAATACGGCTTTTCTGAGTCTGCACCTTTATCAGAAGCCCGCAGGGAATCGAAGCAGGCATCGATCGGGTACTTATGCACCCAACTCCATCAGACAATGGCAATTCTCTGCCATCAAGGCCCAGAATACCCACTCCTTCTGTCATTGTGATAAATTGTCCAGGATTAGCAGTTGAGCCTGACTGTTGAACTACTGAGGCCCGCTCGCGATCTCCTGCTCCTGTTAGGTCAGGCACGGGCAAAGGCTGGCCAAGGCCATCCATGATCCACAACTAAACACACACTGGGCTTAACTACAAGTCTTTAGGTTGTACACACCAAACTGGTTTTATTATGAGTCTTACTAATTGTTACTACACCAGCACTGAAGTTACTAAATGTCACTTAAGAGTCACAAAAAAGTCACTTGAGCTCAACTAATGAGAAGTCACAAAAAAGTTACACCACCAATCGCCGATGCACAATGCATGATCCAGCTGGAAGGACTAAATGTAAAGATTATATTAGGTACTTTCTCATCACCCTGAAGGCACCGGTGAACAGAGCACACAGGCAAGGGAGGTGTGAAATAAACTGTAATAACAATAACTAACACTTTACTCTTATATTAGCAACCACTGAAAAATATAAGAATTTATTGTAAGATCATAAAAAAAAAACAATAAAAAAGGAATTTGGAGTTTAATAGTAACAGAAATATTAGCAGCACTTTGTTATAAAATACATAAGTAAACTGAGATAGCCAAATTTACAAAAGTTTGAGTCTACACTATACTGTTAGGAATAAGAACACACAGCTATATACACTTGAGTCTATGTTTAATACTAAACTTCACTTAAAATAATCACTTTTCTTTTGAACTTATCTGTTGAGTTAATCAAGTTTCTATGCCATGAATGTTACTGGTGCACACCTCTCTAAACTGCACAACAAAAGCAGTGCAGTTAGCACGTACAAATCAGAGCAGGTGTGTAATGAGTTTCTCGTGCATACGTCCTCTTCTCACATATACTTATGCAAGGTATTATTGACCTTTGAATTATACTACTCAATGAACTGGCGTATTGAACTACTCACTCTGCAAGCTGCAGACAATAATGTTATGTTAACATGAAGGAGTTTTACTTTGCTCACTGTGACGATGTTGAATATAAAAGCAGATGAACGAAGAGCTTACACGTGACACAAAGAGAGCAATGGCTGACCAAGAGTATGCCTTTATTCGATTGCTGTCTAGGCTAGACACACATACAATCACTCACACATGCATGACAGCCAATCTAAGCTTGGCCACACACTGCTGACATATATAAGCAGAGGGCATGGGTGAGCAGCTTACTGCCAGTGTACAATACACGCACACACTGACTATGACTGCCAGTTATACTTTTCCAACACATATTTTCCGAAAACTTTCAAAAATTACAAAATAATTTTTGTACTGTACTAATAAATTAACTAATTTTTATTGTATTTTATTCTTTTAAAATTTTTTCATTCGTGATTGAAGTGATTTTTTGACTTAAGGACATTCTTCACATAGTTTGTGGGAGAAATTTCAGAGAAATGACCGGAACGCTGAAGTGTACAGTATTGATAGCAATTCTTTTTCTTTTGTAGATGGACTGTAGGTCTGTTTAAAAATCCGATACGTTTTTTAAAAAGAAATCTTTTGTGCCCAAAAATAAGGAGATTCGTACAAATCATATAGATGCCAATTGATGTAATTTTTCAGCTTGCGGTGCAATGTTCGTGGGTATTTTTTTTTGCTATTTCAATATACGTTCGACGTTTGAATAATATCGTAGTAGGGAAAACGTGATAAAAGCGCACAGTCTTGTATAGGCCAGCCTTAATATTATTTTTATTGTATTGTGCCGTAATATATTGTTAATAATTTTTAACTCATCAAATAATAATTAAAATCACACCCAATCAACGAGGGTAAACTCATTCCAACGATAATTGAACCACCTTCGTTTACAATATTGTTTAATAGAAGGTTTTTTGATTCTCAAAGTTATATTCTTTACCATGTAATTTTATAGAAGTATAACTTTATTTATGGGTACCCAAGCACCCGCTGTCTACTGGTTTAACAATGACAGTTTCTTCTCGTGGCTTATACATCAATCTAGGATTTAAATTGTACGAAGAAGATTGCGTTAAGGGAGCTCATTCGCTAAGAGAATTAACGTCAATGTATTGATCATACTTTAAATACAAATTAATCTGTCTATGACAAATCTTTTATTTAAATTTTAAATTCCTTTATGGCTTATAAAGTGAGATATTGACAAATTTACTATTGAACTTTTGCCATGCAGTCTTACGAGAATCAGTACTGTTCTGATACATAACCTGCAATGTCTGAGTAATCGACGTCAAGATTTGATGGGAAATTTTTAAAAAAATAGCTGAAAACTTAGTCATTACATAGCTAGAGTCTCATCTCCATTCGTGGCTTATGAAATAATCAATAAATTAGTAAATAAAATAATTCTCCTTCGACAGCTACCGTTAGTATGTTGCGTTATATCTGTATGTTCAGTAATGCAGGTTACAATACTGATGATTTTATGCGTCAAAAAGGTTAGGTACGAGTGAACTCCCTTAAAAGCTTAGTTCATAAAAGATTACCCTAAAATATGGCAGATAAATTCGATAGATGGTTTAAATTCTCGTAAAAGTGATTAGAAATGTTAGCTTGAGGCTCGAATTTTCATAAAAAACCACTTGAACTATTCCAGACAGTATGGTTATAATAATTTTGTTGACAAAATGTCCTAATTGGTTTTGTTTACCTTATAGAAAAATCCATAATATTCAATAAGCCAGTTTAGAATATTAACTAACAATGATGTCAAATTATCGATTTTGAGGAATTTGGCATGCATAGAAAGTTAAAGTATAAAATGAAGTAACACAAGTAGTGGAGTGAATGCAAAGTAACGCATTTTTAAGCTAGATTAATGTTACACATTACAGTGAATTCGAAGTAATACATTAAATTAGCTATATAATCTTACAGCAGTATTATATTCTCATACGTCACATAAGAAAATTGTTTCCTAATAATAACAACTAAGGAGCTATTAGAGAAGCTCTAAAGATTTATTATTAAATGACAAGAATTTAGCATATGCCATTATTTTTTTAATACAAAGAATTATTTCCACGGTACTGGATTACGTAATTTTCATAACAACCTTAGTCTATCTTATAAAAACTTGTGTTGTGTAGTAAACCAAATTTTATCGTACATATTAATTGTTCCTACAATATCAGTTAAAAATCATCTCCACAATTGAAAAAACGTTTGTTATTTTTTAAGTTATCTTATTATTTCAAAGGCACCATTCTAAGTTAGGTGGCCATTGAATTTTAGATAATGGTTCAATTAGACCTTTTTTGTGAGGAATGCATATGCAAAAAATTTGAAACTTACAATTTTTGACGGTGTTTACTGTTGCGTAGGATTTTATGGTTTTGGGGTGCGCACGAAGTAAAGAGTCAAGAAACTAGTATCAATGTCTTTATTTATGCAAACACGAGAGAAAAGCGCGTCGCGTGTGTACGACCTTCGTCCTTGCCGGTTCCTGCCAGAGAGAGCTCCCTTCAGCATCCTTTCTGCTTAACCCTTTAGCTCTCTCCCACTGCAATCATCTGTAAGAGGCCCCAAAAAGAGGGGGCGCAGGTCCATGTAGCTATGATATCGTACGTGACACGTCCGAGGCCACGCTGCTATCGTCCTTGATGGCGATTTCCTTTTTAGTTTGTATGTTTGTGTTAGAGTAATTTTTCGTGTAATGTTGTTTGTGTTGTGTGTGAGATTCCTATTATTGGAGTAAAAAGGTAAAGAGAGGAAAGTTTGTCCTCCTTTACACAAATTCGCTAAATTTTTTTTTTTGTGTAAACATTTATTGTTTTTGTTCACGCTCTTCTCCCTTACAATGTAGTGCATTATTGCCTTATTTTTATTTATAAATTCATAAAGTGTAATAATCTTAAAGCTATTTCTACTAGTTATTAACTAATTATTGAATCCTACTGTAAGTTGTTCATGTTAAACTTGTAAAATATGGCATGACTGTATGTTATACTGTATTGTATAATATTATTTATTCTCCTACCGTTAATTTAATAATTGTTTTAGTATTTTTATTCGTGTTATTGTTACAGTTAGCTGCGCTACAAGCCTATTAGATATTTTTACATGATGCACTTTTTTTTGTCAATATGGTAACTAAATTATAATAAATGAACGTAACCTAGATTAGTATTTGTATATGTATACATGATTTAATTAAATTTTTTTTTTTTTTTTTTTATATATATCTTCCTCTTATGCGGAAGGACGTTTCATATTGTGAGCTGCTGGAGGTGCACTTCTGACCACTACGCGTACTTAGTTTTGCGACACGACTGGTCTTCGTATGGTCTGTAGCATTATTGGTTGCACTGTCACTGCACCCACCACTCTGCCTTCACTTCCAGAACGGTCTCTTCTACCTGTAAGCATTCTAGCCAAATTTAGTATTAAGGGGCCCCCTTATTTTAGGAATCTGAACGACCCCGCTGCCGTGCCTAAAGGTATTTCTGCAGCCATCCACGCGTACTCTTCCTAGTTGGAATATTTTTCTTTCGTTTGACCTACTCCATATACCCTTTGAACTGTATCCTCTAGCTTAATACCGATCGTTAATTTATCTTTGGGACCGTGTTCTTGGCTACCGAGCTTCTGTGGTCCGTCTCTTTCTATTACTATTTTTATTAGGTTTAGCCACTCGTCTCCTTTCGTTTCTTTTATCGCTTGTATATTTTTTTTTTTTAAATTCAGAGTCGGGCCTTTTAGATTAACGTTATGACTCTCACCTCCCTTCTGACCCGGTTCAAGTCTGGTTTCTGACGCTTGGGCAGTACAGTCTTTTGCCAAGTCTATTACTCCAGCGTGAGACACCTAAATCGTCCCGTGTTTGGTGTGCTCGCATTGAACATGTACCTTTTCTTTTCATTTGGTGCTAAACGCGTGCTGATTTTTTGCGTGGAGTCGAGTCCAGTACGCGCCTTTTAATTTTGCTAAGATGATCGGACACTCCTCCGGGTTGTCTATTGTTTCTCCTTGAATAAGTCGTATCTCGCATGGGTGATCTTTCTCTGCTTCTTTCGGTTCTATATGTGTGCATATGTTTACCTGGCCTAATTTTTTACATTGGTTGACCGCCTGTCGGGATGTCGGTGCGAACCTTTCTTCACTCATGCTACTTACTATATATTCGTACGTCGGTTGTAGGTGTGCCTTCATGTTTTTTATGTTAATCCCTTCTTGCTCTACGGGTATCGGTATTATTCTAAGTAGGTCTAATTTTTCCTGCGCTACCAACGGTATTTTAATGTGATATATTACTCTCTTATTAAGTGCTACCGTCGCTATTTCTGCTATTTTCCCTACTCTTTCCTCTGTCATTGTGCCCTCATTTTCCGGAACCCTGAGGTCCAGCCTGAACTGACGTACTAGTATTTTTGCCTCTGATATCGTTTTTAAGGTTGCGTCCGGTAGATGCGATATTCCTCGACTTGCTAAATAAATTATATCCGTTGCTTTTTCAAACTTCGCTGCTAGTTTATTGGCCAGCTGCTCGAGTTCTTGAATTATCACTGGCATTCTATCATATCTGTTTACCCAATCTGCCAATATTTTGAGCCCTTCTTCCTTAATATTTTCTGCTTTATCCTTGTATTTCTTTATTATTTGCAGTGTTTGTTCGTGATTACCGAACGCTGTGACTCTTATTTGTTCTTTGAGATATTTCGTTATATCAGTCGTACTTATTAAATTTTAATCCGTCAACTCCCATATCTTATCCTTGTTAGATTCCGATATTTGCCCCTAAAGTACCTGTACTGTTTTTACTTGGCTTTGAACTTCCTGCCCTACTACTGCTCTTTACGCTGTTTTGACACCTTGAAGCGCTTTTATGGTCTTGTGAGTAGCCATTCTTATGCGCCTTCAGCAGGCGTCTTCTTTGCTTGTTATTACTCTGTATTTCCATTCAACCTGCCTGCTTGCTCTCACAAATGCATCCGTTTCTCTGATTCTTTGATCTCAATCTACGTACCATATGATTTTCCAAGTAGATGCAACTGATTGGGCCAGCCCCAGATTTTTTACTTATATTTCCGAATTTTTCTGAAGTAGCTTTACTTCTCCCGGTTGTTTCCCAATGGAGTGGCTTTCCCCCTAAAACATAGAATAGATACTTTCTCTTATGATACCTACATTTCTCTTTCTGTTAATTAATTCCTAGATTATTTGAGAGAAAGGATAAGAAAAGTAGATGATAAAAAAAAAAAAAACAATTTCTTGGAATAACGCTATTGTACAGCTCTCGCTTACCTCCTCTCCATCATAATATTTTGTACCAGCAATGTTGATCTCCAAAGCAATGATTTTTAAGGACGAATAAGATCGAACTTTTGCAAGTCAAGTTGGGAATGTGGCTCTACTGGTACATGCTTTTTCTTTTTTTTGTATTCCTTTATTTTCTACATTTATCTTATATTCAAGGTGTGCTTGACCGAGGTGTATGTATGTACATATATGTACATGTATATATATAACAACCTATCGCTATGCGACAAAATTATCGTATTCTGTCTGTCTATCGGTACGTTCGGCACCGTAAGTCATTAACAACAGGAAGACGCATGTGGTACTGCGGATCGGCAATTGTCACACATGCTTACCCTGTAAGTTTCCTCGTTTTATTATTCTAATGCTAACTTTCCCCTTTTCTTTTTTCTCGAGAGGAGCAGGTAGTAAGAATTGTTGGATAGTTTGGCTTTTATTTCGTCAGTGCTTACTTTGACTTTGTAGTGTCAACTTCTCTACTCGGTTTCCAGTGACTCTTGCCTTTTCCCTTGTGTTCTCAATACGTGTTGGTTTTGGCGTTATTTTCTCTACTTTCCTTATAACGCTATTATTTGTGTGCTACCTCATGAATATGGCTTTTTCTACCGTGAATCCAGTTGATTTTATGCGTTGGCTGCGTGATTTTGCAAACCTACCGTATGACAACACTCGTGTTACCGGGTTTTCGGCAGTCGACGGTAGTGTATGCTCCATCTTCGAAGGTTCTGTGATGAAAGATCTTCTGAGGTGCAGCAGCTGCTCACATGTAAGTATTATCCCTTTTTAGACCTTTCCTTTTCTTTTGAATATACATACATACATGTGTATATACAGGGATATTCTTAAGTACTTGAGGAGTGGGGACCAGCGTGAAGATCAGCTTCACCTGAGTCAAAATCCGTTTACAGAATAATTTTTTAACAATTATTCATTAAGTAAATGGATTTACAAAAGTTCTCAATTTCAGCGTGTTTAGAACGCCAATTTCAATGGCGCGGGCTGCCTTGAAGTGCAGTGTCATGGATCGCAACAACATAGCAACAAACCTCTAGGTCGGTAAACAAAGTCTGAATAGATCCCCGAGCAAGCAGGAGATGGCGCTCAAATGTAATTAAAATAGTAAAAACGTGTAGCTATAAAACTATTAGAAGGACATGAAGGGCTGAGTATCACAAACGTAAAAACAAATAAATAAGCGTACGAAAAGGTTATTTAGTTAACCAAAGATATTATTGTGAGATCATTCTACATACGATAAAATTGACAATGACGATGTAGATAATGATGATAATGATAAAGATAATAAACATGATAATTAATATAATATAAGAAAGAAGATACAATTGTAAACAACATTAATAATAATAAAGACAAATGTTTAACGTAAGCGGCTATCAGGTG
>NW_019380038.1:197664-235500 GCF_000648655.2 Copidosoma floridanum | reverse complement strand
CATACATATAGAAAAAAAGTAAAATTATTAGTCCTATTTGGTTTTATTCTATAGTTATAACACTATTTTAAGCTGTACCAAAAAAAAATAATTTTTGCTTACACTGAAAAAAACTTTTATTTATCAATGAACATGATGAAATGTCATAATTTTTTGGCCACTGTAGAAAAACTTGTCCCTGTTGCCGAAACTTGAAGTCTCAATAACTGGTTTTGCGACTGAAATCACTTTCTAGAAAAACTTTCCTTTTCTAGTTTAGTGGTTAAAGCATTATCGAGATAACTTTCAACAGTGAAATTTATATAATTTTTAAGAATGAATATCAATAAAAATATTTTTTACAGCTGAAAATATTCGTACGAATCGTAAAATTGTCATTGTGGCCAGTCTTTGGAACCAATTCTTTGGTGGCCAAGTATTGGTACATTTTCCTTAATACCTAAAAAAATTTTTTTTTTTCCTATATTTATAATTATATGAAATAGCACCAGATTCTCCACTTGTGTTTGCAATTTAAAAAAAATAGATTTAACATTCTTTTGTTTCCCATTTTCCGTTGTATTTTCGCGGTGCGTCCGGGGGCCGCGAAAATTTAAGCGAACCTAGTGGTTTAGTTTTGTACTCCCGTGTTTCTTTCTGTATAAAACTTTTCTATTAAGGCTTTTACTACGCAAGCTTTTTTTATTGTAGTTACGTGGGATATTCTCACCTCCGTCCTTTGAAGTTTGACATTCTTTTTCGCATAGTCGATGCCAGTTATTTCGTAAGGGCCCTCATAGTGGGTGTCGAATTTTCCTTTCGACGGCTCTTTTAACACATAAACCATTTCTTTCTCGAGGTAGTACCTTGTATTTAATTTGCGGTAGTAGTAATACTTTGAGCGGTATTTCGCTTGCACTTGATTCATTGTGGCGATGGTTTTCATCTCCGTCAGTGTCGTTACCAGCTCATTAAAATATTCGTTTGACGTCTGGCGATTGGATGATGTTTTAAAGCTAGTAGGTGTTCTCGCTCTTTTCCTGAAAACAAGCTCATGCGGTGAATACCCTGTACTCTCAAGGTCCGTAGTATTATATGAGTGCATGCACAATGGTAAGTGCTCGTCCCATTGATCTTCTTTCTCTCCGTAGGATTTTATATATTTGGTGAGCATATGATCCATTTGTTCGATGGCCCCATTTGTTTGAGGGTGAAATGCCGTACTACCAATTTTGTCTATTTTTAATAATTTCGCTAATTCATCCATCCTTTTATTCATGGAATGGGTCCCTCGGTCAGACAGTAGATGTTCTGGGGGCCCGAAATATGCTATAAATTTATCAGTTAATGCCCTCACGGTCTCCTCAGCTGTTGCTCCCCTTACTGGTACAAAAACAATACGCTTTGTTAGCCATTTCTGCATGGACAAAATATGTGTGTAGTTATTCGTCGATGGCTTACTGATTGGCCCGTAGTAGTCTATTGAAATATTTTTAAAAGGTCTGCTCGGTGTGTCCGTAATAAGCAAGGCTTGTTTTGTTTTTACCCTTACAAGTTTTTTCGTCTGACATAAAGGGCATCCCAAAATGACTTGCCTTATGTCTTGGCGCATGTTTCTCCAATAGTAGTCCTTTGCGATCCTACTATATGCCTTGTTCATGCCTCTGTGCCCGCCTATTGCTGCTTCGTGGTACTCTTTAATTATTATCAATCTGTGACTCTTTGGTGAAATTATTAATGTATTGGTGTAGAGCACCGCAGCTAATCTAGTGTCTTTGAATACTTCCTCGAAAATATCGGCAAAGTACCCCCATGGGGCAAGATTAAGAATCGCTAGATCTTTGACAATTCCAACTGTATGATATTGTTTGCAGTTGTTGCGTCTCTAAGAGCTTTAACACATTTCTTAATATTCGATTTAAGGGCTGCTTCCTCAAAATGCTCCTTTACGTACATGTATATAACTGTTACCTTTCTCTCTTTAGTACTTTTAGCTTCAACTACGACTTTCTCCTCGTTGTTCATACGCGTCACATTTATGTACCCTCTTTCATGGAAAGCATCTGTCGCTTTCGTATTGGGTACGACTTCCGTTATCGTCATAAACACCAGGTTTTCGAGATACCTCAGGGGATGGCTTTTAATTTTGCTTAGTTTTTGGCACAGGGGTGGGTCTTCCCCCTCTTTTGGTGCCCATGGCAGTCTCTCATTTGGCAGGCGTGCTCTGCACACCGTGTATTTTTCCATCAACGGAGAGTGTGTGACTGTGTTTGTTTCGTTCTCGCTCTCTGTTTCACATAATGCGTTATTCAATTTATTAACCTGCCCTACCTCTCCTTCCATCGTATTTTCAGAGCTTTCGTCATCGCTGTTATTGGGATGGTTATCTCCTTCCCCATCTTTTCCACGCATTTTCGTGTTCGTCTCTCCATTGGTGGAGTTTTGCTCTATTCCTGATTGGCTTTCGGTTTCCCTTCCCCACTCAAGTTGGTCTCTTTCTCCATCTCTTTCTGGCTCACTCGCGTGTTCTTCCCGTCTTTCCCAACTACTATCGTCATCGTTATGTGAATCATTTTTCGACTCCGTAATCGAATTTTGTAATAAAGGCACGTAATAGGCATTTTTGACGATACCATCTACATGCAAGTGGCTAACCCCTTTTTTCTCCGTTGCAATATAATGCGCATAAATATATTTTTCCCGATTTAACTAAAGGTGTAAACACACGTTCTTTTTAAATTCTTGCAAAAATATGTATATACATTTCCCATTTCCATATTCTGTACGCGACATTAGTATGTTTTTTGTTTCTTCTGGCTCTCTCCACTTTTTTAGGTGTTCTGAATTTTTTAATATTATTCTCAGCTCATCAGTCAAGAAATTAAGATTAAATAAAAATATAAGACTATAAAATGAGCAATTTCCCGGCAGGTCGTGTGGTAGTCCTGGCACTTTGAAAAGTATTTTATGAGGTTGAATGCACTCATCCGTTTCTCTTCATGTATTATCGTTGAGATATGCCAGCCACTTATCGATCAGCATCGTTGTGTCTGACGGTAAGTTGGGTTCCTTAACTGTTTGATCCCCTGGTTCTTTAAACTGAGCTCGTATATTAATTTACCGCAACGTCAAATCTGTTTTTTTCCTTTCCTCTGGTGGCACTTTCTCCCCAGGCATTTTTTCGTCGGGCTCCCACACGTCAATCCTCATTCCCGGCCTTCCCTCTGCATCTCGTCTTCTTACGTCGATCATAATTTGCACCCGCAGTTTGTCTGATCTTCCCTCTAACAAATAGTGTATATCCGGTTCCTTGCTCGCCTCTATTGTTGGAGAGAAGTTTGTTTCTGCGCTCACTAAGAGTCCACTAATCTACCTTCTTCTTCTTCCACATTTTGTCCTATTGTTCTATTTGACGTTTGTGGCGTGATACAATTAGTTATTACTATTTCCTTCGAAGGGCGCATTATTGTCGGCGTAATCGAAAAATTCAGCTTTTGTCTGTTTCATGTATCCAGTTGTCTCTTGCGCAATTTTCGTTTTCTCTCCTCGATTAGTACTGCTGCTGGTGTACTTGTCGTTTTTACTCCCCTTCAAAACCATGGTTCTTTGATAATATAACCTAATTTTTCGTCTGTCATTCCTTGAGAAATAGGATCATCCCCTGCCGTAGCGATCGGTCTCGTCATTTTCTTAACTTCATCGTCTGATGTATCCAATCCTGTGCCTTCTATTTTCATATCAAGCTTATTTTCATTCTGTCTCTCATACAATTATTTTTTTTTTGCACCCTTTCATTACATTTATAAGTACCGTCAGTGAGCGGCTCATTTGCTGTATGCTCGTACTGTGGTGTCTCTCCTTCACTCTCCACTTTCTTTAATTTTTGTCGTGCTTGAACGGCTCTTTCCGACGCTTCAACACCTTTGCCTTCGACAACACCTTTTCCAAATGTTTTGATGCTTCCAGCTACCTCGTGTGCTTCCGTTAACTTTCGGGTGCCTTTCACTCTCCTCGCCTCTTCGGCCGCCAAGCTTGCTTGTATCAGCTGCCAGCCCCAATCATTGAGTTCCATACTGTGATTTTCTGATTTGCTATACATTATAACTGGTGTCCCGCAATTGGAAACAATGATATTTTTTGACGGACTCTCGTTGCGTTCCGTAATAGAGAATGGTGCTTGCTTGGGAGTTTTCCAACACTTTGGTACAACCTCATTTTTTTTCATTGTGAGTGCGCTTGTTAAATTTATTCCATGTTGCATTCGGTCCTTCCTTCGTATATAGGCTAATTTATCATTCACTGGTCCCAGTAAAAATAATTTGATCCGTTGCCTCCATGTCTGTTTCTGTTTTTAAATTGCTAACTACAATATTATTACTTGGGCAATCTCTTTTTCTCACTAGTTTTCTTATTTTCCTGCTTGATTTTTCGTTTATTCTTACTTTTTCCTCGGATTCCGAATCTCCCTCACCATTAGCTTGACCATCTATTTTAGTTTCACATTTATTTTCCTTCCGTCCATCAAAACTTTGTTTTTTCTTTCGTACTTTCTCATTTAAATTCTCTGAATCAGAGTAAATAATTTTCCCTTTTTTAGTATTTCCCTTAATACGCTGTTTACAGGTCGATCGTATTTTAAAAGTGAGCACTGGAGGCCCATCGCTATCGGCTAGTCCTTCTTTCTCCTGTTCATCGGCCAGCTGATACAGTTCTTGGCGTGGCCGCTCAGTGTTTATTTCTCCCTCTCCTACTCCCTCCTCCTACTGGATTTCAAGAGAGTGCGTCAGGTGCTTTGTTTAAAATGCCTGGCCGATATACTACGTCAAACTCATAGCCTCGCAGTTCCGCTTTTGGCCTATTATATCTTAAGTCAGGCTTCTTTGACGTATGATAATGTTTTAGTGGCTCATGATCTGTGATCACCGTAAATTTGTGCCCAAATAAGTACGGCCGAAATTATTCTTTTGTAAACACGATCGCCAATAGCTCTTTATCATACCTCAGGTAGCGTAATTCGCTTCCTCGAAGGCATCGTAAAGCATATTCGCACGGTTGATCTTTTTCTTGTTCACCTTGGCTCAATATTGCTCTTATTGCGTAATCTAATGCATCCGTTGTAACTATAAAAGGCTTGTCTAGATAAGGTGCAATAAGTACCGGCTCACTAGATAATGCATCAACTAGTGTTTTGAAAGCTTGCTCCTGCTGCTCATCTCATTTGAACTGTTACTTTTCTCAAGAGTTTGGAGAGTGGCTGAGCAATTTTAGCATAATGCTGGATAAATCGTCTATAATATACGACAAATCCAAGAAATTTTTTGATTTTTTCCCCATTCGTAGGTCTTGGGTATTTTTTCGCTGCTTCGATCTTTTTTGAATCTGTTTTTATTTATCCGTTTCCTACTACGTGTCCCAGTACTTTCACCTCACGTTTTAAAAATTGGCATTTTTTTCGGCTTAATTGTTAAGTTTGTTTCCGAAAGCCGCTTTAAAAGTCTAATAAAACGCCTTCTGTGCTTTTCGAGATTTAAAACAAACACCATAATGTCATTCAAATCACCTCGCTTTTTTAATAACTCAATATCCGGTACAGGTATGCCAATAATGTAATGTGTAACCATTACTTGTCATGTGTAACAAATATAATGTAACAATGTGCCTTACTATACCAAGATTATATGTACTTATTTACAATAAAGCCTAAAAATAAATACACCACGGAGGCAGATATTTAATTCATTAAGAAAAAAAAAAAATAAATAAAAAAAAAATAAAAATAGCCCATTTAATTATTCCTTCCTCATCCATCAGAAAGTCACGTGCGACCACATACAACCTACACATATGGCCATTCAGTGGTATTTCAACTACACCTAAAGTGCTACGCTCTTCGTGCGTAACACCCACGATTCTTACTCGGTTCCTTACGTCAAAGAATGCATTTGGAAGAATACTGTCTTCCTTTATAACAAAAATTTTAGCTCCTGCGTCCGCGTAAAATTTTGCTTCCCCACCTCTCAGTTAAGTGCTTGTCATAAATACCGAAAAGGGTGTCCTACCTGCTAGAAATATATTTATTTTTGCTTTAAGCTGAGGCTCGCTTCCGTTATTGTTTCATCTTCCTTCCGTTTGAGGGCTGTTTCAAAGGAAATTATCTCTTCTTGTCATAACATCAACTCTCGCACTCGCAGCTAGCGACTTTTTCACCTGTACGCTTGCCATTTTTCTGCTGTCAAGTGTTTTTATTTTTTTTCATCTACTGGGGGATGCCTGACGCTGACGACCATCTTGCGAGATGAAATTTTCTGCGCGTGACCCGTCTGTTCTCGTGTTTTTCTCATGATTGTGATGATTATTTTGGTTTTCTTTCTAATTGTAGAGTTTGTAACTGTTGTCCCTGGGTCCGTTATTATTATAACTATTTTCCCGTCGATAATTATAATTGTTATAGTTGTTATTACCGGGCGTGTAATTATTATAATTATTCTCTCGTTGCTGATTATCATTGTTAATATTGTTATTACCAGGCGTGTAATTGCTATAATTGTTGTCTCGTTGCTGATTATAATTGTTAAAATTGTTATTACCAGGCGTGTAATTGCTATAATTGTTTTCTCGTTGCTGATTACAATTGTTATAATTGTTATTACCAGGCACGTTATTATTATAATTATTTTTCCGTCATTGATCATAATTATTGTAGTTAATATTGGGTGCATAATTATTTCCCCTATTTCGACCATTGAAATTCCTATTCTCTTCGAATGGCCTACTATTGTTCCTGTTATTATTCGACGTAGGGTGACTATTGTTGCCATTGAAGATTCTATTATTATTATTGTTATAACTATCATACTTGGATGTCGGGGTCTTTTATTTTTTCATTTTTGGCGTCCCTCCATAGCTTTTCGCACTTGCTTGTAGAGTGCAGACAGTGCTCCTGACAACATGAGAACCACTTAACATCTTTGATGCCATCCCATTTATGCGTATCGCTCTTTCTCTACGGCACATCGCTGATTACCATGCCTATCCTTAGATTCCTCTTGCCAAAACAACTCCCCCGTGTTGCACATGTGCTAAAATCATTAGGTGCCATTTGACGTAGGCTTAACTCATTAGCTATGTCTATAGCCGCTTCAATGGCCTCCTCCAGTAGTACAGGTTTTACCCCAGCCACGTTCCAACTGTATGGCGCTTTTAACCCGTACATAAACTGTTTCACTGACTCTCTATCAGCGGATTGTTTTAGGCCAGTTTTCTCAATTTAAGACAGCTGTGGGTTGGCGTCATGAGTCATCATTATTCTATTACGCAACCGTTGCACCCGGCTGCAGTAATAAATGAGTGACTCGCTGTTCAGTTGAGTAGGTGACTTAAGTTGGGCTAGCTGTGTATTAATGCCTCTTATGCTCCTGAATTGCCGTGATGGAGCGAGTAAAAAAGCGTCTAAGATATTAAACAGTGATAACTGGGTGCAAAATTAATCTGCCACCATCTTCCTAAGTTTGCCGCCTAATGTACCAATGAAGTATTTTTCATATTGCGGTGGAACTGCTAGATTTCTTGTCCTTACCATCTGTTCAAAAAGCGGAGAGCTTATTGGATCTCCCTTGAATAAAGGGATGCCACTTGCCACGCTGTTGATATGGCATGCTAACAGGGTACGTGTTTTCCACTTGCTGTTGACTCATGATAGGGTTTATGTAAGTTGGATTTGGCTGCGCTTGATGATGCTGTTCTTGCAAAATGTATTCCCCGTTTATGTTATTATCCCGAAACGGCCAGTCAGATGACAGTGCTATTGCTTGGCCTCTCACCCTTTCATTTATTGGGCCTGTGGGCTCGTAGCTAGGACCAGCATCATGCATCCTTGCGCCCGAAAAATTTGGGATTCCTGTTTACTATCCCCCATACCTTCTTATCTCTTCCAAAGTCCTTTACGGTGAGCACCAATTGTTTTTATGGCCAAGTACTAATTCCCTATAGTTTTGTGTTGGTGCTCCCTCCGAATACTGTATCACACATTGCTGTGCTATTTGTTGCGCTGCTTGTTTTTCTCCTCGTCTGAACGCATATTTAATCGTATTCTGCGTATCATTACTGTCGAACCTATCTTTCGAGTGCGAGCTTACGTTCCTTGAAATTTTGCTCATCCTATTTCGAGCTGTATGATCTGCATTCTTTAAGGGTGACATATTTGCCGCGTCGTTTTTTACGGTGAATATTCTGCACCCGCACCCATTATTCATGATGTTGTTCGTGAGACTTTCTCCCGAATTACCCCTAGTTTCATTTTTTTTTATGAATTTCAACATTAGCATACGCTGTTTCTGGCCCATTTTTTCCCATTTTATTTGAGTTTTGGGGCTGTGCTCTAAAAAAATGTTTAGTATTTCTGACTCTGACTCGTTTTCCGGACATGAGGGAATTTCGCCCTCCCAACATTGATTACATTATTTTGCGCTGTATCGAAGTTCTCCATCATAGATTCTCTATTATTTTTTTCCTTTATTTTCTGTCTGTATAAGAGCGCTTAAATACTTATAAGTAAATTTTTGTACTATTCTTTACGTTCCCCTTTTAGAATGATAAACTCACTTTACTTTAATATTTACCGTATGTCTTATTTATTATTTATTTATTCATTATTTTCTCACTTTCAACCTGACCAATTTATTTCTACGATCGAAAATCTTTCTGACTCACGATAAATTACCTTAGTAACGCATCACCGGTACTGTGAGGATATCGAACGCAAAACCGATATAGCAGAAAAATAAATATGTAATGCACTAAAATTTTTAGCAAAACCTCTGGGACAGTGAAATATATTTGTTTATTTATAAATCTTAAGCACTTTCCATATGCTCCCGGCTAGAATGATGGCGACCCAGATCTTTGTCATCCTTGTTTGCTTGATTTCTATCGTAGTCCCGGGTATCATCCACCTTGGTCCTAGACTGAAGCTGCTTCTTTCCATACTTCAGCAACTTCTTGTTCCGCTAATTTTTCTCGTAGCCGTTTCTAGTTCACTTCGTGCCACGACACTATGTGTGTTTCTCAAAAATCGCGAGAGTCGATACTTTACCGTCGACAAAAACCGAGAAAAAAAAAAATTTATTTTTATTCAAACACGATGACCATCCCACTTCTGATACAAAACTGTTGCGTAGGATTCTATGGTCTTGGGGTGCGCACGAAGTAAAGAGTCAAGGAACAAGTATCACCGTCTTTATTTATGCAAAAACGAGAAAAGTGCGCGTCGCATGTGTACGACCTTCGTCCTTGGCGGTTCCAGCCAGAGAGAGCTCCCTTTAGCATCTTATTAGCTAAAACCTTTAGCTCTCTCCCACTACAATCATCTGTAGTAGGTCCCAAAAAGAGGGGGTGCACGTACGTGTAGCTATGATATCGTACATGACAATACATACATACTGTTACAAATATATGTTATAACCAGCCGTGTTAACTTCATATGATACTATATAGAATTGTATATGTTGGATTCAACAAACTATTTAAAAAGACTCTTTATTTTTAATTTTAAGGTTAATACTTTTAAAAGAGTAAATCTAAGATGCTACAGCGATAAAATTAAAAAGGTAAAGTCAGGGTAAGTTTATTATATTTGAAGTTTGATTAGAGTTTCAAAATTAATCGTTGATGATATATTAAATCATACAAGCCGTCGAATTTGACAGTAATGATTTATTTTTAGCTTGGCAAAACGTAGACTTAAAAAATGCTAGTCTTATGCTATTAGTCAACCATTTTTTTTAATTGCTGGCTTAGGCAATAAATAATAAAAATCTTTGTTTACCTGATATGACAACGTGATTTATATCACAAGCTGGTTTGAGTCTTGACATTGACAGTTGCTAGCTTGTTGACCTAAACAATTTTATTTATTGAAAGCCGAATACTTTTGAGGTTTTATTTATCAGAGGTCACTTTAATCTATGGTAGATAAATTTAGAGGTCACTTTGAAGTAGGACAAATAAGTGCGAATAAGAATTAAGATTTATGTAAGAGCAATTAAAAAAGTAGGCGTGAGGGTTGAAAATATGCAAAATACTTTTAGAACTAGCTTGAACAGTATGAAAATAATAACATATTTAATTAAACGTCTGAACTGGTCTGGTTTATCTCATAGTGAAATCTATACCATTAAACATGCTGCTTTTAACAACTGCTGACTAACAATGATCAAAGCTCATCAATCTTAAGGAAATTAATATGTTTAAGAAATAACAGTGTAAGGTAAAGTAAGACAAGTGCTAGAGTGAGTGCAGAGTAACATGTTTTAAAGCCCGTTTGGAGCGACTTAACACGAAGGCACTAATATGATGCACTAAATTTACTTACTTTTCTTAAGTTACTACTAGAGAAGCACTAAAATTGCAAAGATTAATTCGTAACAAAAATTTAGCAAAAACTGGTAAATCTTTAAATTCAAAGCAATATGAACGTGTATCAAGTTAAAGTGATTTTTAATATTCACCATAGTTTATCTTACATAAAGACCTATAATACGAAGTACACTGGATTTCACCTTTAACAATAATCATTGCTAAATTGTCAACTTTAGAATCACCATCTATATAAAAAAAGTGTACTAGTAACTTAGTAAGTTACCTGCTCTTTTTAAAAAAAGCGTTTATTGTGGGTGAAGGATTTGACTGCGGGTTCAAGGAAAATCAAAAGTTTGATGAAGAAGATTGATATGCACAATATATAATCCTCACAATTTTAGACGGTACATACATATAGACACTTATGGAGATGTGTCGACAGCGGCCTTGTTTATTTTGTTATAAAATCTATGGAATAAAGCTAGCTTGTTTGGACTATTTTTATAAAAAGTGCCTATACTTTTGATTCACAGTAAAATAGTTCCCTAAAAGAGTCAGTATAAAGTTAAAACGATACAACAAAATTATTCAAAGTCAATATTCTAGTATGTATTAAAAGTCTAAATTATGTTACAAAATAAATAGTCAATTTATTACTACACCGAATAAGCATTAAATTTTAAAGCAATGACATTTTTTAACGTGACATACCAAATAATACAGTTATAAAAGATACTAGTTGAATGTCATCAGAAAGACATGCGTACCACATGCACGTGTGAGCGTGAAGTAAAATTAAGTATTGCTTACATTATATAAAATTGTAATTTTAATTTAATTCTTGTTTTAAACACGATGTTGATGGTTGGTTGATAGTTGGTTGCTTCATGTCTTTTAAGATGTTTTTTATCTAAAGTAGGAAGGGTTTTAAGTTCAGTTCACAAGAGGCTCATCTAAATAGTGGCAGTGAACTTCTGACAATGTTTAAATTTCTTGTAAGAGTAATCCCCTTTAAAAAGCTTTTAACAAAACTAAAGTGTGAGGTAAGTTTGATGTGTTCAGTTCATATTTCGTAAGAATTTCTGGACTTTTATACACACTGGCAATGAAGAGTATTATTTCTAATGAGTCTGTAGCCTTGAAAAGTTCTGAAATCAAAGTACAAAAGAGTACTAAACAGTATTATACTACGAATGTCATACAAAATTTACGCTGCGCCAAAAAAAAGAAAAAAAATTTACCATATTTATACTTTGATTTCAGAACTTTTCAAGGCTGCAGATTTTATTAGGAAAAGTACTATCCATTGCCAGTGTGTATAAAGGTCCAGAGATTCTTACAAAATATGAACTCAACACATCAATCTTACATAACATTTAAGTTTTGTTAAAAGCTATTTTTAAGAAAATATCATAACTTTTTAGGAAAAATACTATTTTTAAATGTTTATTTTAAAAAACTTCACAGCATTTGATATCGCTCATATTACAAGGTACTAGATAGAAACGAAGTATGTACAACATAGCTACGGTGATCTACAACGGTCCCACTAAATTTTTGCTTAATTTTGCTCACTTTTAATATTTTGAATACATAAGTCAGTGCTGACGTTAATTTTTACAAGGTGTTTATAAAATTGCCAAATAAAATCAATTAACTTTAGAAATACAGTCTTAGGACTTTTATCTAAGATGCTTTTTTTCTTTTTGATTTTTGTTGAACTACTTTATTATACAATCCTCAAAAATTTTTTATTTAGCTAACTACATAAACTTAATTACTCCTTCCAACAAAATTTTAAGATTAAATACGTAGTAAGAATAAACAAAAAAAATTTTTAATTTGTCATTTTTTTAACTAGTTTATATCATAGTGTCTTTAACATGTAATAATGAAATCAAAATATCCCAAATTACAGTTATTTAATATCTGAGGATTTCTCACAATAAAAGACGATTTATTATGAAAATACATGCGAAAATCGTAAAAGTAATGTATAAGTTACTTAAACAACTGTTTTTAATAAATAATTTTCTATTTTACTACTACTTAAAATTGATTGTTAATGTATGATTGTAAGCTACCTAAATCGCTGAGTTATATAAAACTTAAGCTTACAGCTTGTCATTCAGGGCACTCTGGGAGAATATTAGAGTTTCCTATCCAATCGATCAGATTCTGTTTATACTGTTACAGCTGCGTTACACGATCTATTTTAAATAGCCAAAAAAAGTATACTAAAAAAATAATAACATTTATTACTAGTAATTAATTTTTTCATTACAAGTTTTAATATGTACTGAAATTGAAGTGTTCACATATGTGGCACACAAAATTCAGGGTTAGGATACTGAAGTATTTTAGATTTAAAAACTTTTATTTATACTTAGAATTTGCCACTAAGTAAGTACCCTACCTTAAGACCTTATTTTGTCAGTCGTTGTTTAAATGGCTGGGTACAGTTTTTATGCTCATAAGTGCATACAAATACAGACACATTTGACCTAGATTTGCCACACATATTTTATAATTTGTATTATTGATTGTGTAGGGGACGATTTAACTATGGGAGAGTCATATCTACCACCCACTTTTTCAGAGGCATCGGTTCTTCTTCCTATTAACTTTATATCTTCATACCACGGTAAAATGCTATTAACCAGTAGCCTATTTATATGATATTCTAGTGACAAGGTCATATTAAAAACACCCCCTATTCACCTGGGAGGGAGTGACTGAACGGAGTCTCGAGCCCGAGCCTTTCAGGTGGAAAGCAAGCGCTCTACCACCTTAGCCACTGAGAACTCCAAACACTGATTGATTGATGTACTTATAAGTCACGAGAAAAAATTGTCATTGTGAGACCAGTGGACAGTGGGTGCTTGGGTACCTATATATAAAGCTTTACTTCTATAAAATTACATGGTAGACAATATTATTTTGAGAATAAAAATACCTTCTATGAAACAATGTTGTGAACGAAGATGGTGCAATTATCGTTGAAATGAGTATACCTAAGTTGATTGGACGTAATTTTAATTAATATTCAATGAGTTAACAGTTATTAACAATATATTACGGCACAATACAACAAAAATAATATACAGGCTGGCCAGTACAAGACTGTGCGCTTTTATCAAGTTTTTCGGTTACTTAAAACAACTTCTTTCTGCCTACGCTTCTTACATCCGTAACGTCACGCTAACATCTATCGCATACGACCCTACCCTTATTCTTCGTCCATACTTAATACCCAAAGTATTACTGTGTACAAAAAAGTAAGAAAAACCATCCTGCAGTAAAGTTTTGTTAAGTAGGGCAGTGTGACATGCCGGTATTTATCACACATAGATTTATTGACAAATATTATTCAAACAGCAAGTGTAAGGTTCTGCAAATCCTTATATTAGTTGACAGATTCAAGCCCCTGCTCCACTTTTTCATTGGAGCATTACACTACAATATTTTGGACTCTCTAATCTATTTATGTAATGAATCGGAATTACCTGCTCCCCACTTACACGAGAATCTTCAAAGCTTGTTTCATTACACTATATTAGCGCGTTTTAACCACTTATTCAAAAAGGTTTTTAAATTATTAATCTTTATTTAAAGTAAATTCTAAATGTTACAAAATAACTAAGCAACATTAAAAAAATTAATGAAATAACTAGATTATCTTATATAATTACTAGTCTAACAAATGTGACATAATAAATAGTCAATATAATGTTTATTGTAATAGCTAACTAATTTTTAAGCAACGACACTTTTATGACGTGACTCATAATAAATACATCAATAGATGATTATACCGGTATTAAACACAATGCTTTAAAAGCTAAGTTGATAAGAAATACATCTTAATTATGGTAACCAAATTCGTACCAGGGTAAAAAATTTTATAACACTGATTAGAAAAGTTTGCGTAAGTCTCTTATATGCACAAAACGTAACTTAAACTTAACTGGACAGTATGCATACATTAATTTTTTTGGCAAAATGAAGGTAAAATAAAAAAAGTTGTAGAGTTAATGCATGTATAGTATCGCATCTTTTAAGGTAGTCTATCACCCACGGGCCTATCTAGAATACATTATCTGTTAGTGCATTTAAAATGCACATAACGCTTAAACGTAGAAAAGGCTTATTATTACGTTCTGCTGAGATATGAAAACAGTGTTACTTAGCTCGAGATCGTTATACATTTGATACAATTACACACTCGAATAAGGCTGTACACATGCAGATGCTCTATTGCCAAATATTTGAGACATTTACGTATGCAGCAGACAAGTTACATGCAATTATTAAATGATTCACTACTTTACATTTGTACTGGTGATCAAACAGTTTTTAAATTGTATAAAATATTACAAATTGTAAATTTTTTAAGGGTAAATTTCTCAGGATTTTCTTAGTGACTTAAGTAGTTTTTTTCGCCTGAATGCAGAGAGTCCCGTTGTAACCTGTATTAAAATTTTAAACATGGAACTTTATTATCTCAAAAACCAATGTGGTAAGAATACTTTTTTGTAATTAATTCTGAACGAGAAAAGTTTAATCTGTAACATGTATTTTTTCAAGGAAACCGAAGTTTAAAACAGGTGGGTGATAAACTACCTTAAGCTAGCTTAATGTTACACATGACAGTGACTTCTTCAAAACCTAAGTTTACCTCATTAAGTCCAATGATATGTAGATATCTGGATTTTATTTTTCATAAGAGTCATTTTTATATTATAAAAATAAAAGTCACTATTCCTACTGATAAAAAGGAGTTTGTAGTTTTCTATAATAGCTGATCATTTTACGAACAGAATTCTTCTATAGGTGGAAATTGAATTGCAGGTGAAGGTTACATTAGACCTTCTGTTTTAAGATTTATATATATGCACAAAATTTTAGTCATACAATTCTGGTAGGTATATACATAGACATTGTCATAAATTTATGTCACAACCAGCCTTGTTCACCTTCTACTAAAATCTGTTATTTTGAATTTTAAGGTTACTTCTTTGAAATAAGTAGCTGTAAGACGTTACATTAGAAAAATAAAAGTTGTAAAGTAAGGGTAATTATATGTTATTGAAAGTTTGATAAGAGTTTCGAAGTTAAAGGATAATTCAATATCCAATCATATAAGCCATCGAATTTAACAGCAACGATTTCTTTTACTGAGTGGCAAAACGTAGTCTTGAAAAATGCTAATCGTATGCCGTTAGTAAGCAATTAGTAATAGTTGGCTTAGGCGATCAGACATAAGAATCCTTGTTTATTTCATATGACAACGTGATTTATGTTATAAGCTGGTTTTATTCTTGACATTGACAGTTGCTAGCTAGTCGACCTCAATAATTTTATCCATTCAAAGCAGAATGCCTCAAAAGCTCGGTGGACCAGATGTCACTTCAAATTATGGCAGATACATTCAAATGAGAATTGAGGTTTTTGTAAAAGTAATTAGAAAAGTTGGCGTAAGGGTTGTAATTGTACAAAAAATTTTTGGAACTATTTTGGATAGTATGTACATAATAATGATTTTAATGGAACGTGGTTATTGGTCTCGCTTACCTCATAGCAAAATCTGTAATACTAAACAAGCTGGTTTTAACTATTGGCTAATAATGATTTAATCTTAAGGTAATTAAAATGTTTATAAAATGACAGTGTAAAGTCAAAAGAAGCAAGTAATAGAGTTACATGTTTTAAAGCCCATTTAAGGCGACTAGATACACTGAAAAAAATTTTCGTCAATTGAAATAAATGTATTTGTTTGAATTCAAGTTCTTTGTATCAAATAAATGTTTATTTGGATTACATTTTATTTATTAGCATTGATTAAATAAATAATTAGTGAGACAATACGATTTATTACATAGTCAAATATTGAAGTGGAATAATTTCATATTTAAAATAGTAAAATATTTATGTATTTTAAATAAACACTAAAAAACTTATTACTTGATTGGATTAAATATTTTTTTGTAAGTATTCCCCTTGATTGTTGTTATCCTAAATATACACTTTTTTTAGTCAACTAAGGGTGTTGTTGCGTAGGATTCTATGGTCTTGGGGTGCGCACGAAGTAAATAGTCGAGGAACTAGTAACAACGTCTTTATTAATGCAAAAACGAGGAAAGAGCGCGTCACGTGTGTATGACCTTCGTCCTTGACGGTTCCAGCCAGAGAGAGCGCTGCTTTCAGCATCCTATCTGTTTATTGCTTTACTTTCTCCCACTACAATCATCTGTAGTAGGCCCCAAAAAGAGGGGGCGCACGTACGTGTAGCTATGATATCGTACGTGACACGTCCGAGGCCGCGCCGTTATCGTCCTCGATGGCGATTTCCCTTTTTAATATACATGTTTGTGCTAGAGTAATGTTTGTGTAATGTTATTTATATTGTATGGGAGATTTCTAAAATAGGAGTAAAAAGGTAGAGAGAAAAAAAAAACCTGTCCTTGTTCCTCCTTTACACAAATTCGCTAAATTATTTTTTTTTGTGTAAACATGTATTGTTTTTGTTCACGCTCTCCTCCCTTTATAATATAGTGCATTATTGCAAAATTCTTATTCGTAAATTCATGCAGTGTAATAATCTCGAAATTCTTTCTCCTAGTTATAAACTAATTATTTAATCCTAATGTAAGTTATTCATGTTAAATTTGTAAAATATAGCATTACAGTATGTTGTAATGTATTGTTTAAAATTACTTATTCTCCTACTGTTGATTTGATCATTCTTTTAATGTTTTTATTCGTGTTATTGTTACAGTTGGCTGGGCTACGAGCCTATTAGATATTGTTATATAATGCATTTTTTTTGTTCGTAAATATGGTAACTAAATTATAATAAACCAACGTAACCTAAATTTATGTATGTACCCATAATTTAATTAAAAATTTTTTTTTTATCCTCTTATGGGCGAGGACGTTTTATTTTGTCAGTTGCCGAAGGTGCACTTCTGACCGCTACGCGTACTTAGTTTTGCAACGTGACTGGTCTTTGTATGGTCTGTAGCATTGTTGGTTGCACTGTCACTGCACTCGCTACTGTGCCTTCACTTTCGGAACGGTTTCTTCTACCTGTAAGCGTTTGAGCCAAATTTAGTATTAAGGGCCCCCCCCCCCATTTATAAAAATCCAAACGAATTTACCGCCGTGCCTAATAATATTTCCGCCACCGTCCATGGTTAACCCTTGCAGCCTGACAGTTCTCCTTTTATTTGTACTTCCTCGTATTCGTATGCTTGGTGATACACTCCACCGTAATGGTTTCTTATCCCGTATATCCTTCTCTATTCCCGCAGGTATATTCTTGTTTTAACATCTTTTAAGAACCGCAGTAGAGAGAGTGAGGGGTGAGAGAAGAGAGCGGTTGGCTGTGTCGTCTTTGTTAACGTTCTATTTTCCTATATCTACGCTTATGCACATATATGTACCTGGAAGGTGCTTTACTCGAATATGACACTACCCAATGCATTATACCATTCAAAAACCGTGTGTTTATTTTTAGTTGCTAGTGTGGCACTCTCTTTACAGATATGTGTTTTCTCACACGCTATACAGTATACATAAATCTATTTCTCGCTATTTTACTACGACTACGCTTCCTTCTTGCCACACGCCTAATGTATTCTTACTCTGTCTTTATTGTTTTTATGATTTTTTTTCTTTTGTATTTCTCATTCTTGTTGGTAATACAATAAGTACACTTTATTAAGTTATTCAATTATTATTACACTCCAACAGAGGCGAGTCGTGAAGATTGTCAATCTTGTGCCCGAGGATCAATTGGCTTATATTATTCTGTCCGATTTTCTGTTCGTAAAATTTTTTTGCTCCCTTCCTTCTGTTCTTGTTTGTCATGTATGGAAAGGGAATTATAATGGAGATTTCGGTAATCCAACAGTGCTTGTGCCCATTTACTGCAACTATTATTTTCCACTTTCTTCTCTCCCTTTTCGCTAGCTTGTATTGTGGCTTTTAATAGATTCATACACTTCATTTTGCGTGCCGTAGCCACTATGTTTGTCCGGGTTTGTGACTACTTAATCACCATTCCCATCTTTTTTGATTTTTTAGTTTTTGTTTATTTTTTTCTGCTTTTTTTCTTTTTTTTTTTCTGCTGTTCCTAGCAGTTTTCCGTCACCGTAATCTCCATGGGTCTTTGGTATGCCCCACGCCACGAGGTACTGGACGTGTTTATTTCAGCATAAATTGTTGGGGTTGTTTTCAGCAACATTGCTAGTTATTTCTCTAACGTCATTCTTGTATCTGAGTAATCCATTTTGTTGATTTTTTTTGTTAATTTTAATGCATTACTTGCTTGTGCTTTCCCGGATACTAGCGTCAGCTAAGGGAGTTCACTGTGCAGTCCATGGGCCTCTGTTGTTCACGAGAATTGCTTTCAATTGCTTTAAGTACGTGCTGGAAGGATCTTTGTGGAATTGCTGAGAGTAGTGATGTAGTTTAAGATATCTTCGAGGAAGGAAGGAGTGGTCTTAAGCGCCACGAATGTGATTGCTTTACGGGATCACACTGTTCAGCAACAACAACAATAAGTCGTGTTACCTAAAATCTGATTAATATTCTTTTTGGACTCTTCTCTGCCTTTTAATTTATTTTTTTTGTCTATTCCACCCTGTATTTTCCATGCTTGCAGCCTAATGTTAATATTTTTATACGTGTTATATAATTTTTTGTTAATTGTAGCTCCTCGCTTTTGTTTTGGTAATGCTACCTGTCAATTACCTTATTGTTATTTTCATCGTTATAAATACATAACTCTCATTATTATTATTATTATTATTATTATTATTCTTATGATAAATTCTTTTTGTTATATTTTTCGTTAGAGAATGACACGCGCGCATCTTGTATGCTTTATTTTTGGTTCTCATATCGGTCGTATGTTATTTTTATAACTCTCCACCTTTACCAGTGTGCATATGTGTGTTTCCGTTTTTCTTCGGTCCTAACGTTGTTGTTTATTTACCTGCCTCCGTCAGCTCATTTTTTTCGCGGCGCGTCCGGGGGCCACGGAAATGTAAGAAAACTAAATTTTTGTAAGTATTTTATCAATATTCTTTCTTTACAAGGGGGTGGGTTAATTGTACAAAATATCTGTTGGTTACGCAGATATCAGTTATTTTAAATTTTTTCAATTATATTTCAATTATAATTTGTTATTCACTCGCAGCTCGTCCGAGGGCCGCAAATTAATGAAAAACTAACGCTTTTCTCGATATATATTTTTTTATACACGCATGTTTCTGTTCATCCTGTCTTCTATACAATATACTATATCAGTGTACTTGATTAATTATTCTTACATTCTGTATTGCTTCTGTCATGATTATTATTATTAATATTACAATCATTGTTATTAAAATTATCAATATTGTTATTACTATCGTCGTTGTACTCTTTTCAGTCAATGGCTTGCAGTGGCTTTATGGGTCTGGTGGGGGTGGTGGTTCAGGTGGGGGCCTCATGTGATTATCGTTGGGCTCTCACACGTCAATCTTCATTCCCGGCCTTCCCTCTTCATCTCGCCTTCTTACGTCGATCATAATTTGCACCCGCAGTTCATCTGATCTCCCCTCTAATAAATAGTGTATATCTGGTTCCTTGCTCACCTCTATTGTTGGAGCAAAGTTTGTTTCTGCGCTCACTGAGGGCTCCACTGACCTACATTCTTCTTCTTTTACATTTTGTCCTATTGTTCTATTTGACGTTTGTGGCGTGATTCAATTAGTTATTACTATTTTCTTCGAAGGGCGCATTATTGTCGGCGTAATCGAAAAATTCAGCTTTTGTCTGTTTCATGTATGCAGTTGTCTCTTGCGCAATTTTCGTTTTCTCTCCTCGATTAGTACTGCTGGTGGTGTACTCGTCATTTTTACTCTCCTTCGAAACCAAGGTTCTTTCATAACATAACCTAATTTTTCGTCTGTCATTCCTTAGGAAATAGGATCATCCCCTGCCTCAGCGATTGGTCTCGTCATTTTTTTAACTTCATCGTCTGATGTATCCACTCCTGTGCCTTCTATTTTTATATCAAACTTATTTTTATTCTGTCTATTATACAATTGTTTTTTTTTTGCACCCTTTTATTACATTTATAAGTACCGTCAGTAAGCGGCTTATTTGCCGTATGCTCGTACTGTGGTGTCTCTCCTTCTCTCTCTTCTTCCTTCGATCTTTCTCGTGCTTGATCGGCTCTCCCCGGCGCATCAACACCTCTGCCTTCGAAAACACCTTTCCCAAATGTTACAATGCTTCTAGCTGCCTCGTTTGCTTCCGGTAACTTTCGGGTGCCTTTCACTCTGCGTTATTTATTACATTATTTGTGGCTATAAAATTTCCCTATAAAACTCCTTCTCTCATTCTTTGCAAGGGAATTCACCCTACTTTCATTTTTTCTCTATTTACCCCGATGCGGGCATATATAACTCGACTTGACCTAGCAAGAATCTCGAGCATCTCTGGCTCGATTAAATTAATTTCCATTCCTCCTAATTTAAAAATATTTTTTGCCGCGCTTATGCGACCTTGATATAACTTCAAAATGTCCCATCTAATAATACCTTCCCCATCTGATGGGAAGTCACGTGGGACCACATGCAACCTACACATAAGGCCATTCAGTGGTATTTCAACTACACCTAAAGTGCTACGCTCTCCGTGCGTAACACCCACAATTCTTACTCGGTTCCGTACGTCAAAAAATGCATTTGAAATAATATTGTCTTCCTTTATAACAAAAAAATTTTAGCTCCTGTGTCTGCGTAGAATTTTTCTTCCCCACCTCTCAGTTGAGTGCTTGTCATAAATACCGAAGGGGGTGACCTACCTGCTAGAAATATATTTATTTTTGCTCCACGCTGAGGCTCTCTTCCATTATTGTTTCGTTCTACTTCCATTTGAGGGCTGTTTAAAAAAAAATTATCTTTCTTTGTCGTCGTATCAACTCTCGCACTCGCAGCTAGCGACTCTCTTACCTCCACGCTTGCCGTTTTTCTGCTGTCAAGTGTTTTTGTTATCTTTCTATCAACTAGGGGATGCCCGATGCTTGGGGAGTGCATCGAGCATCCTGGGAGTTTAAATTTTCCGCGCGTGACCCGTCTGTTCTCGTATTTTTCTCATTATTGTATTGATTATTGTGGTTTCCTCTTTAATTGTAGAGGTTGTACATGTAATTGTTGTCCCTGGGTCCATAGTTATTATAATTATTCTCCCGTCACTGATTATAATTGTTATTGCCGGGCGCGTAATTGTTATAATTGTTTTCTCGTTGCTGATTGTGATTGTTATAATTGTTATTACCAGGCGCGTAATTGTTATAATTATTTTCTCGTCATGATTATGATTATTATAATTATTATTGTTGGGTGCATAATTATTTCCCCTATTTTGACTCTTGAAATTCCTGTTCTCTTGGAGTGGCCTATTATTGTTTCTGTTATTATTCGGCGGAGGGCAACTATTGTTGCCATTGAAGTTTCTATTATCATTGTTATAACTACTATAATTGGATGTAGAGCTACTATGTTTGTTATGGTAATTTCTACGGTCAGGGTTACTGTACGGCACATTAGGTGCCAGATCATCGTAAGCAGGTCTACCTTCATTTTTGTCCCTTAGTCTCTTGGGTGGTTCTGTTTCAGGCCTATCGGAGTCTTTTATTCTTCTGTTTTTCGCGTCTCTTCATAGCTTTTTGCACCCGATCGTAGAGTGCAGACAGTGCTCCTGACAATATAAGCACCACTTTACATCTTTGATGCCATCCCATTCGTCCGTATCACTCTTTTTCTCCGGCGCATCGCTGATTACCATGCCTATCCTTAGATTCCTCTTACCAAAACAACTCTCCCGTGTTGCATATGTTCTAAAATCATTAGGTGCCATTTGACGTAAACTTAACTCGTTATCTACATCTATAGCCGCTTCAATAGCCTCCTCCAGTGTTACAGGTTTTACCCCGGCCACGTTCCAATTGTATGGCGCTTTTAACTCATATTTAAACTGTTTTGCTGACTCTCTATCCGCGGATTGTTTTAGGGCAGTTTTCTAAATCTGGAACAGCTGTGGGTTGGCGTCATAAGACATTATTATTCTATAATGCAACCGTTGCATCCGGCAGTAGTACTGAATAACTGACTTGCTGTTCAGTTGAGTCAGTTACTTAAGTTGGGCTAGCTGTGTATCTATGCCTCCTATCCTCCCGGATTGCCGTGACAGCGCAAGTTAAAATACGTCCACGGTATTAAACAGTGATAACCGGGTGCAAAATTAATGTGCAGCCATTCCACTTAGTTTACCGCCTAATGAACCTATAAAGTATTTTTCATATTCCGGCGGAACTGCTAGATTTGCTGTCCTCACCATCTGTTTAAAAAGCGGAAAGTTTATTGGATCTCCGTTGAATATAGGGATGCCACTCGCCGCGCTGTTGACATCGCATGCTAACAGGGTCCGTGTTTTCCACTCGCTGTTGACTCATGATAGGGTTTATGTAAGTCGGATTTGGCTGCGCTTGATGCTGCTGCTTTCGCAAAATGTATTTCCCGTGCATGTTATCATCCCGAAACGGGCAGTCAGATGACGGTGCTATCGGTTGGCCTCTCACCCTTTCATTTATTGGGCCTGAGGGTTCGTAGCTGGGTCCAGCGTCATGCATCCTTGCGCCCGAAAAATTTGGGATTCCCGCTTGCTGCCCCCCATACATTCTTATCTTTTTCAACTTCCTTGACGGTTAGTTCTAATTGTTTTTATGGACAAATACTAATTCCTTACAATTTTGTGTAAGTGCTTCCTTCGAAAACTGTGTCACACATTGCTGTGCTGTTTACTGCACCGCTTGTTTTTCTCCTCGTCTGAACGCTTGTTGAAGCGTTTCCTGTGTATCTTTACTGTCGAACCTATCTTTTAAGTACGACTTTACGTCCCTCAAAATTTTGCTCATCCCATTTCCGGCTTTATAATCTGCACTCTTTAAGGTCAACGTATTCGCAGCGACGTTTCTTACGGTGTTTGAATATCCTGCACCCGCCCCCATTATGCATAACGTTGTTTGTGAAATTTTTTCCCTAATCACCCCTGGTTTCATTTTTTTTCAAGAACTCTAACATTAGCATACGCTGTTTTTTACCTATTTTTTTCCATTTCATTTGAGTTTTGGGGCTGTACTCTAAAAAAATGCTTAGTATTTCTGACTCTGACTCGTTTTCCGAACGCAAAACCGATATAGCAAAAAAATAAATTTATAACGCACTAAAAAAAATTTAACAGGACCCCTGGGACAGTTAAATACATTTATTTATTTATAAATCTACAGAACTTACCATATGATCCTTGCTAGAATAAAGGTGACCAAGATCTTTATCATCCTTGTTGCTTGTTTGCTTGATTTCTATCGTAGTCCTGGGTATCCTGCGTCTTGGTCCTTGATTGAAGCTGCTTTTTTTTCGTATTTCAGAAACTCGTCGCTCCGCTAATTTCTGTTATAGCAGTTATTAGTTCACTTCGTGGCATGACACTATGTTTGTTTTCCAAAAATCGCGAGAGTCGATACTTTATCGTCGACAAAAACCGAAAAAAAAAACTTATTTTTATTTAATCGCGATGACCATCCCACTTCTTACACCAAAACTGATGCGTAGGATTCTATGGTCTTTGGGTGCGCACGAAGTAAATAGTCGAGGAACTAGTATCAATTTCTTTATTAAAGCAAAAATGAGAGAAGAGCGAGTCGCGCGTGTACGACCTTCGTCCTTGACGATTCCAGCCAGAGAGAGCGCTGCTTTTAGCATCCAATCTGCTTATCGCTTTACTCTCTCCCACTACAATTATCTGTAGTAGGCCCCAAAAAGAGGGGGCGCACGTACGTGTAGCTTTGATGTCGTACGTGGCAGTGTATTCGAACTGATGAAATATTTATTTCTATAGATCCAAATAAATAATTATTTGATTTAAACACAATATTTTGAAGAATACAAACAAAGAATATTTTTGGTTCGATCAAGTAAGTACTGGTATTTAGAAGATCCGCATATTTAGTTGGTCAGAATAAATATTTATTTACTTCGATTAAACACTAAAAAACTTATTACTTGATTTGATTAAATATTTTTTTTGTAAGTATTCCCCCCGTTTGTTGTTATCCTTCATTTACAATTTTTTCAGTCAACTAAGGGTGTATTTAAACTGATGAAATATTTATTTGCATAGATCCAAATAAATAATTATTTGATTCAAATACATCATTTTTAATTATAGAAACAAAAAATTTTTTAGTTCGATCAAATAAGTACTGGTATTGAAAAGATCCGCATATTTAGTTGGTCAGAATAAATATTTATTTACTTCGACTAAACACTAAAAAACTCATTTAATCACATCGAATTCAATTACATATTTTTGTAAAAATGAACGCATTCCTTATATCATATGAATAGTGACTTTAGTAGTCGACCTTATAAGTAATACAAATGGATGAAACGGAGATGATTACTGCTCTATTAAAATAGTTTATCTTATTAAATATCAAAATTTACGATTGCATTAGATGAAACATACGTAGATCCAGTAGATAGTACTTGTATACAGTTACTTTCATAATCCACAAGATTTTTTTGCTCAAAAATAGACCTGGTAGATTTCCGCTCGATTAAAAACGCATTAAAATGTTTATCATAACAGAAGACAAGAGATCTGCATATAAAAATTATTTCTGATGATGGACTTATTAATATGTATTCAATTTTTTGTAACTCGATGGAATCTAATCTAGCGCTATTCATTACACTTTTGGTAGAATATATTGTACCATTGACATTCACCCATGACACACAATCGTAATTTAAGTATTCTATTTTTATTCTATCTTTGAACTTGTGCAAATCAACAGCAAACTTTAACTTAGATGAAATAAGTCCGTGCTGTAACCTCGCTACAAATCCGCGATTTGTTAAAAATCTATGACAAATCTTTAATTGATTCCTTAAACACAACGTATAAGGGGCGTTTTTCCGAGAGGTTGTAACTTTGCTGTGTTGTTTTGTTTCCTTATGTTTACCTTCTGGTCGAAGGCACATCATGTATTTAAGGGATCCAAATTTTCTCATAATTCTAGCGTAGTGTAACAACATGTAATGTTTATAAGTTAGTTGTATCTTAAACAATGTTATATAAAGTTTTAAGTATTTTTGCGCTAAGTTTTTCAAAAAATCTATTTTTTTTTTGTGGAAAGAAACACATCAAAAACTATGTTTGTCATTTTTCGTAAAATTAAGTACATCTGCCATAATTTATCTTTCGTAGGAACAAGATCTCCGATTAAGAGATTTAAATTTCTTATGAGAAATAGCATTTCGCTTGAAGTTAACATTATTTTGTCATTCGCACATAAATCGGTTGGTATAGTTGGAAAATATACATCAGAAGAACACGTCCTAAGAGCTTTTATTCTATCGTTCAAAATAGCTACAGTCACGTATTTTTTCTTTATAAAATGAGTTAAAAATTTGCACATGTCTTGTCTACAAAACCCATCCAACAAGTCATGCATGGGGTCGCAACATATATTTTCAACAACGTGATCGTGATCTAGGCCGTTAAAAAAACATTGTTCGTGTATACCGTACATAAGTTCTTCTGAGTAAAGCGTATAATTTTCTTTAGTTCTAAACTTATTGATCTTCGAAGTGCTATTTTGCAATTCATTTTTAGTCACTAAGCAAATTCTGCAACAAAAATCAGAATAAAAATGCATTTTGAATCCCAGTATACTATTAAATGCAAGGTTGTCACCAGCGATAAATGGTACGATAATATTATTATGTATATTGTTTTCAACATTTATGTCTATTCCGGTATTTATTAAATCTTTTAGTTGTTCAATTGCAGAATATAATATTTTTTTATTGCCTAATATTCTATGGTCATTGTAAATATGAAGTTGAAAAATAAAAATATTTTCTAATAAACTAGAAAAAGTGTCTGGCAAACCTAAAATATAACAATACGTCGCACCAACTTTATTTTTTACTTTTCTAGATCCCAGCGGGTTACTAATTACTATATCATCAAAATACAAAACTAAAGGGAGAACGATTTGATTTTCATTACGGTTTTCGACATCCTTCCAATACTCGCTATTAAAAAACGTAATAGATTTTGAATTTTTACAACTTTGGAAATTATTGGTAACACATTGGAAAACCCCAGGTAATTCAAGAAATTTTTTTAGAATATTTTTTAGTGGCACTATACGTAAGGTTCTTTTGTGTATAACATGTCTAGTATTTTTTTTTCGTTTTTGTACTCCTAATATAGATTTTAAAACAACAACTTTCGGCATAAATAAACAAATAATTTTTTTTTAATACTTAAAGGTTTGGTATTCTAAATTGAAAACAGATAATTCACTTTTAATTACATTCAAATAATTTGTTATACAAATAATTTTTTGAAATTTTTCGTTCTAGCAACATTATACACTGAGTTATGTATCTTTCATTTATAATATTTGAAATTTAATGCACAGCTTTTCTATTAAAACACTTTTTTCATACGAACTAGTAACCACAACAAGTGCATTTAGAAATACATCATTTCTAAATTTTTCGATTGTTAAATCATCATTTATTGTCCTAAGTACGTACTGAGACTAACGGAACTTTGAAGTCATAGTTAAGAGTGCATATATTATCATTTGTTATACACGAACTACTTTTATTTGAAATTTTTACGTTGCTTTTATCTGTTTGTTTTATATTATTTACATTTAACGCAATACAATTACATTCTGATTTATGTTTTTTTTTCATATGATTAATCAATGCATGCACATTTTGATAGGTGCTCTTACAGTTATCTATGGGACATTGCACTTCCGAATACATCAGTGCCTGATGTTTTAATTTTATATGTAGCAAGATGGCATCCACTGATGGAACAGATAGATTACAAAAGAAGCAGTGAACCATTTTTAATGTTATAAACTGAACAATTTAAACGTTACTTCCTAATGTATGTCATGTAAAAATGAACTAATGTTTAATAAAAACTTTTTTAACAAATTTAAACAAAGATAAAAATAAATAACTATACTTATTCTAAGTTACAAAAAGGTATTTGTATTTCGCTTTAATCTAAAACTTGCTCGTCGATTTTATCGTTTTCGAGAGAAACGCTTATGTCCTTACGTTCGCTAACATTAAAATTTTTTTTCACTGTTTCAATAATATTAGACATGTAAGGAATTATTTTGTCATATTTCGTCGTTATGTGGTACAAACTTTTTTGCAGTAACAACCAAATGTGTTGACTGTCAAAAGGATATTCTAGATGTAAAACAAAGAAAGTTTGAAAGCAAATATCAATCGCCTCCAGCGCACTAGTAATTTTATGAAGGGTATTATCTACGCAGACGAAAAATTGTGCAAAGTTGGTAGTCGAATTTGTTGTTTCCTTGCCATTACTTTCTGAATCTATTTCTAAAGAGTTAATATCTTCTTCATTACTTGAAAGATCTTTGACAACAATAATGTATGGTTGCAGAGGTTTGTGAATTTTTTTCGCCTCAATAGCTGCTTCGTTCATAATTCTGTTCATATTTCCTGGAGTCGGTAATATACATTTTTTAATTAATTTTACCCAAAGAATTGGGGATTCTTAATATCAAAAAACTCGAAATTTGCGCGATGACATGTATTTATATATATATATATATGTGTGTGTGTTGTGTATATGCGTGCGCGTCTCTGTGTGTATATATATACATAAACGACATTCAACAAAGTTGAAGATTTTTTTACAAACTTACATCAACGATCTTTATCATGCTGGATTTGGACGAAAAAATAGAAGCCTTATAAGACGACTTTCTTGAAAACTTTAGTACTGTTTTTGGTGGTAGCAGGTGCGACAGTAATAACGCACTTTGGATTACATAGAAATCTATAAAAAAATTTATTTATTCTTACTACTGCACAGTTATTCTGACATTTTTTTACGAGGAATAAAAAACTTGATGAAAAAAATTACCATCGCTAACATAAGTTGTCAAACTAGATTTCAATTCTGACCCCGTATTGTCTGATTCGTTGAAAAATACATTGTTGAGCACAAGACCCACAAATTTCTTCCACATATCTATTGTGATGGTAATACCGCTTAGATTAAAGTTAAGAAAATCAGCATTAATAAGCTCATGGCCCTGGGGATGCGCGAATAGTGGCCAGTCGATAAAAATGTTGCCAATGTTTTTGTCAACTAATTTTTTAATAAATTCCTGTCGTGCCTTAAACGTGTTGCTCCAATGCGTTTTTACCAATGTCCACCGTACTTCATTATTTTTCAACCATTCAATACTATTTTTTTCCGATTCATCCTGTTGAATTACTAAAAAAAAAAATTTGTAACAAATACTGGTAACGCCTTTCACTTGCTCCTTTGTCGTCATAAAATATAAATAAACCAAACAAATTTTGGTGATCTTAGCATCTATATGTCAGTTATCCTGACGAGGCCATCAGTAAGATGGCGAAATATTGTTTTTGTGTAACATAATAATAAATAGTCATGCTCCAATCACCAGAATTTGTTTGGTTTATTTATGTTTTTAAAAAATTTATAAATCACTAACAAATAAATGAATAAGAGAAATTAATATTCAACAAGTTTATTGTGATTGATCGTGACAGAACGAAAGCGGGAAAATTTGAAAATAAAATGTAGAAAGCATAATAAAAATTAATTTAAATCACTACAAATCAACTTGAAAAATCATGAAAATAGCCTCCTCATGTTTAAAACTAGAAAAATCTCTGTTATTAAGTTGTGATAGATGTAGAGTAACATATCAAACATACCAGTATTTTCATCGTTCAAATCGTCAGAGCTAATAATTCTTTCTAGAACTTTCACACGTGACCGTCGATTTCTCTACATCGTTAATAATTTTCCTTAAGCGGCTTCTGATTTGTTTTTTAAAGACTCCTTTTTTTTAATCGCTGGTATAAAATACGTGCTCTTTACCCGATGGGGGAACATTTTCACAATCATGTAGCAATGTTATTGGCACTGTCGTTATTCAAACTGAAATTTTTTGTTTTGTTATTTGTGCTGTTTTTAAATACTTTTGAAAAACCTTACATTATTAACGAATCCAATGGAATATATATGATTACTATTATTTAATTAATAAATTATTACCTTTTTTCTCTTTCTTCCAGATCAATTAGTATAAAAATACATATTTTACTTCTGTAAGCTTCCGTTAAACGTGATTTTATCCATAAAATTGTCTCATTTTTCTGCCTTCCACGTTATTCAGTACTTCTGATAACGGTCTGAGTGTGGCGTTAAAAGCGGTTTTCGGAGTTTTTAGGGAACCTACTTGATCCGTAGTATTACCCGCGATTTTAGATTGCTGATGACTATGGTCACTTTCATCCAATCAGTGCACTCACACTGCTTGCTCGTCTACAAGTGAAGAACGAGTCTCTCGTCCCTCTGTAGGAACCTGTGCTCACTTGATCAACTCTCTGCTCTATAGTGCACTTCTCGAATGCTCTTCGAAAAATTGGGGAGAATGTAGAATTGGTACGTGTAGTCGTGTAGTATACCTATGTACATGCCATTCTAGGACCACATGTGGTTAATTTGGCTGCCTAGTGTGGACCCCATCAGCGCCCCACTAAGGTCTTTGATTGGGACTCAGCACATCGGCTATATAGGAGATAAATGAGAGAGAGGTAGCCAGTACATATGTATGTGTTATATATGTAGGTATACAAGAAGGAGCGGAGGAGAAATAAGCGTATGTACATATAGATATACACAAAGAGGAGAGGTAGGTATACAACTGAACTGACATGGTGACGCAGCGGTAGAGTTGCAATTCCACCTAGATCAACGAAATCAATCAGCGTCGGGCACGGCTAGTATTTGGATGGGTGACCGTCTGGGTACCCCACGTTTTCTTCGCTATTCGACTTCGGGGACTCGATTAACTGATTCTCATACCTCCAGAAAAAGTACTACTTTGCTCCCTGATTTCAAGGAGTAAAGTAGTAAAACTAAACTAAAGTAGTAAACTAAATATGCGGATCTTCTCAATATCGATACTCATACGGTCGAACTAAATAACTTCTTTGTACTTATTCCTCAAAATAATTTTTTTTGGATTCATACAAATAAACATTTTATCAATTTTAATACACACTTATAGTTGAAGTAAAAAAATGTTTATCAAGCACCAAAAAAATATGCGATGCTGTGTATAAATAGATATTTATTTCATTCGAATAAGCTAATGCTTCATTCATCATAAATATTTTCTGGTGTCAAACTCGAATACCTTAAAGCTATTGTATAAATTTCTTTTTTCTAGAGGTACAACAGGTTTTAGGTCAGCGGTCTACGTGTCAGCGTTCCACGCAGAATATCCGGGTTCGATCCTAGTCAACTTTGAATTTTTTCACAAATATTTCAGCTCTTTAATAACGTCATATCTTTATCCACGTACAAATAATAGTAATAATCATAATAATAATAAGATATTCTAGATGTAAAACAAAGAAAGTTTGAAAGCAAATCGCCTCCAGCGCACTAGTAATTTTATGAAGGGTATTATCTACGCAGACGAAAAATTGTGCAAAGTTGGATTACATTCAAATAATTTGTTATAGAAATAATTTTTTGAAATTTTTCGTTCTAGCAACATTATACACTGAGTTATGTATCTTTCATTTATAATATTTCAAATTTAATGCACAGCTTTTCTATTAAAACACTTTTTTCATACAAACTAGAAACCACAACAAGTGCATTTAGAAATACATCATTTTTAAATTTTTCGATTGTTAAATCATCATTTATTGTCCTAAGTACGTACTGAGACTGTAACGGAACTTTGAAGTCATAGTTAAGAGTGCATATATTATCATTTGTTATACACGAACTACTTTTATTTGAAATTTTTACGTTGCTTTCATCTGTTTGTTTTATATTATTTACATTTAACGCAATACAATTACATTCTGATTTATGTTTTTTTTTCATATGATTAATCAATGCATGCACATTTTGATAGGTGCTCTTACAGTTATCTATGGGACATTGCACTTCTGAATACATCAGTGCCTGATGTTTTAATTTTATATGTAGCAAGATGGCATCCACTGATGGAACAGATAGATTACAAAAGAAGCAGTGAACCATTTTTAATGTTATAAACTGAACAATTTAAACGTTACTTCCTAATGTATGTCATGTAAAAATGAACTAATGTTTAATAAAAACTTTTTTAACAAATTTAAACAAAGATAAAAATAAATAACTATACTTATTCTAAGTTACAAAAAGGTATTTGTATTTCGCTTTAATCTAAAACTTGCTCGTCGATTTTATCGTTTTCAAGAGAAACGCTTATGTCCTTACGTTCGCTAACATTAAAATTTTTTTTCACTGTTTCAATAATATTAGACATGTAAGGAATTATTTTGTCATATTTCGTCGTTATGTGGTACAAACTTTTTTGCAGTAACAACCAAATGTGTTGACTGTCAAAAGGATATTCTAGATGTAAAACAAAGAAAGTTTGAAAGCAAATCGCCTCCAGCGCACTAGTAATTTTATGAAGGGTATTATCTACGCAGACGAAAAATTGTGCAAAGTTGGTAGTCGAATTTGTTGTTTCCTTGCCATTACTTTCTGAATCTATTTCTAAAGAGTTAATATCTTCTTCATTACTTGAAAGATCTTTGACAACAATAATGTATGGTTGCAGAGGTTTGTGAATTTTTTTCGCCTCAATAGCTGCTTCGTTCATAATTCTGTTCATATTTCCTGGAGTCGGTAATATACATTTTTTAATTAATTTTACTCAAAGAATTGGGGATTCTTAATATCAAAAAACTCGAAATTTGCGCGATGACATGTATTTATATATATATATATANAAAAAAATATTTTTTTGTTTGTATTCTTCAAAATAATTTATTCGATTTAAAAATAGTTTTTTTGTTAGAACGAAATTTTTTTTTCAGTGTATAAAGACAATGATGCACCAAATTAACTTTTTAAATTAACAGTAATAACAATTTTTAATAGTGATACACGAGGGTACTGACTCATGAAAATTACAACTTGTATGCTACAAGAGGAGCATAAAAATTTCAATGATTAATTCGTAATAAAACTTTCCCAAAAGTATTGAAATCTTTAAATTTAATGCAATACGTTAAGTATCGGGTTAAAGTAATTATTTATACTTGCTTAAGTTTATCTAATATAAGGTCTTATAATACAAAATAAGCTGGGTTTCACCTATTACAATAATCGTTATTTAATTGTTAACTTAAGAATCACCATCTATAGACAGAAGATAGTGTTTATAACTCAGTAAGTAAGCAGCTTAACTCCAAAACAGCATTTAGAGTGGGGCAAAAATTTCAATTTTGGTTAGGGTTATACCAGACGTTTAAAATAAAGGTTTGTATGCATATTATGTAATTCTGACAATTTTAGACGGTCTACAGATGCACACGCTTATAAAAATGTGTTGACATCTTGTTTGTCACATCTTTAAATCCATAGAATTAAATTAGCAATTTTGGACCATTTCTTCAGAAAGTACCTATAATTTCATTTGAAGTTACATAATTCCTATAAACCGACAGTAACAACGAAACAACAAGAAATTTAAGGACAAGGTTCTAATATGGACAAAAAATTTTGATCACCGTTACAAAATAAATAGTCAATTAACTGTACCACCAACTGAGCCTTTAAATTTTACAGACGTGACATTTTTTGAAACAAGACATATGAAAAAATTCAGTCTTAAAACATACTAGTTAAATGTCATCAGAAAGCCATGTGTACGACATGCTGGTTTAGGCGTTTAGTAAGACCAAGCACTGTTTACTGTACATAAAAATGTAATTCATGTTTAAATTCTATTTGAAACACGACTTCAACAGCTGCTCTCATGATGACTTTAAAGACTTTTTTTATTTGAAGTAGGAAGGTTCTTGAGCTCAGTTGACTAGAGGCTCATTAAAAAAATGTCAATGAACGTGGAACGAGTGTTATGTTTCTTGTAAGATTATCAAGAGAACTAGCGTTAGAGTCAAACTTGCACTAAAAGTGATTTTAACAATTACGAACAGATTATATCTAATGATAATTTGAAGAAAGTGTAATAATTGGCCTTAGTTACGTTATAAAATAATGTATAAGATTTAATCAGCTGATTTTTACGATCTTAATAAAATTCCTTAAGCTTCTTAGTCAGAAGAAAGAAAATATGCATGAAAATTGATAGTATAAGGTGTAATAAAACAATTGATAGAGTCAATGAAATGTTATATGTATATAAAAAATAGAACGATAATAAACCAAGTAGAAGCAATTGAAAAATTAATTATATTAGCCACGTAATATTACAGCAATAACAGTCTTCAATACAAGACATATAAGACAAATAAATCTTATGAATAAGAACTTGTATGCTATTAAAATAGCTTCAAAGATTCAAAGATTATTGTTAAATTAAAACTGAGCAAGAGCAATTCAAATTTTAAAATTGAACGATTATGTAAAAGTCGCCACTTTGAGGGGGCCTCAGCGAGCACTGGTACTAACCCAAAAATAATTGTCAGTTGATATTATTGCTTTAAGTATGTGTGGGAGCCCTATCATGTACATATGTATGGAACTGCGAAACTGCATGCTCATACATGCAGAATACACGAACTTGATAAATACTTTACGGAATATCTCAAATTTTTTTCCACTTTACGGAATATCTCAAATTTTTTTAGGGCTTCCTATTTTCTGCAAGGTACCTCCAAAAGCTGAGATTTTTTTTATAAAACAGTTACTATCCTGACATGTAACTCCTATATTATAGTTAGAAAATTAAGATATATTTATGTTGCTCCCAACCTCTTAACGGCTTTTTAACTCCTCTTGCATAAAGTGAAATGAAACCCTATGAATTGATTATTCATATCCATTTAAGCTTACCATGTATTATTATAACGATCCATAATATGTAGTAAGCTGATTTTATCCTTTTAGAATAATATTTGCTAGAATCTTACTACGTTATGACTATACAACATGGTAAGAAAGAGTTAGTATTTTTGTATGTTAGCTAATCTTTTGAAAGACAGCATTTACAGAGAGGTGGCAATTGGATCCCGAGTAAGGGTGTGAATAGAAATTGGTTGAGAGAATTGAAATTTCAAATTACATAATGGTAATGACTTTTTGAAGTATACATACTCTACCGGTTATAAAGTTGTGTTACTGCCAGTCTCGTTTACTGTATATTGAAATCTATAGACCTGACTATAGATTGAATAGACCAGTTGAACTACTCATCCGATCTTTTTAATTGTCACTCTGAAGTTAATATATTTTTTAAGTGACAATATGACTTAACAACAGTAAAATATAAAATAAGATAACGAAAGCTATCTAGCCTTCAATCAATAACATTTTTCTTTACGGGACTTAAAATACATCTTTATATAATTTTATTTTAAAAAGGCAGAGTGCGCTAAAAGCAAAGTTGATCAAAGATACAGCAGCTGAATTCAGACCAGAGTTAAAAATTTTGAAAAAGTAACTAGAACAGTTACCGTGAGGGTCAAATTTGCACAAACGTAATTTAAAATATTCTGCTGGCTGGTTTTAACTATGTGCTAATGATGATTTTAGGTTACCGATCCAGAGGAAATTGATGTGCATGGAAGATGAGAGTATGAGTGGGAATAACACAAGTAGTTGAGTTAATGCAGAGTGACACATTCTAAAGCTTGTTTCCGTTTACATAATATAGAATTTTTTAAACGATACATCATATAAGATACATAATCTTACAGCAACTACGTTTATTGATACGAGACATAAGAATATATAATTCTTAGAATAGCTTATTGCATGCTATAAGAGTAGCTCGAAAGTCTGAAAGATCTTTGAATAACAAAAATTTAGCAAGAGCAAAAATTTTTTCCAATTCAGAGAATCATGCACAAGATGCTAAATTACGTGATTATTTACATCCACTTAAGTTTACCTTATAAAAAAGCCTATGGTATGTAGTTAGCTGGACTTGAGCCTTAATAATAATCGTCCCTATATTATTAGTTCACACATCCCTATTTCTACAATTAAGAAAGTGTGTGCAGTTTTCTCAGTTAACTAATCATTTTAAGGACAGCATTTTGAGTTAAGCGGAAGTTAAATTTTTAATGAGGGTTAAATAAGACGTTATTTTGAAATAGTTAAGTATGCACAAAGTTTAAAACTCACAATTCTGGACGGTCTATACATACAGACAGTCATAAATATATTTCATAACCACCGTGTTAATCTTATATTATAATCTGTACAACTGTACCAGCCATATTTAACCACTTATTGAGTGTTACTTAAATATAACTGTATAGAATGATAAAATAAAATAAGTATTTTTGTATGTTAGATAATAATTATAAAGACAGCATTTATACAGGTGTGACGATTTAACTCTGGGTGAGCGTAAATACAGAAATCCGTTGGGATAGTTTGTATTAAAAATTACAGAATGTTATCAATTTTCGGCAGTGTATACATTCTACTGGTTATAAAGATGTGTTATTATCGTCCTTAATCACCGTATATTGAAACCTATAATACCATGTAAGCCCCTTTTCAGCACTTATTCGAAAAGATTGTGAATTGTCAATTTTAAGTTTCAATATTTTGTAATAGTGACAACATGATTTAACAACGGTAAAATAAAAACTTATATAACAGGATAATGTTTTATAATAATTAGTCTAACGAATGATACCAAATGAATGGTCACTGAAACGTTATATTACAAAACCTATCTAGTTTTGAAACAATGAGACTTTTTACTTGACTTACAATACATCTGTAGATAATTTTATGTATGCAAAGAAGAATGGGTCATATTTGGTCTTAGTTATCTCATAGCTAAATGTACAATATCAAATAGGCCGGTTTTTACTATTTACGAATATTGATTTGAGATTATCGATCTTAACGAAATTAATATGTATAAAGAATGGGATAATAAGGTAAAATGACATGGGAAGAAAAGTTAACGCAGTATTAAACTTAAAAGCTAGATCAATCTTACACAATATGGGGACTTTGAAATGACATATGATATAAGCTATATAATCTTCCAGAAATAACATATTTTCATACGTTAGATAAAAAGAACAAATTCCTTAGCATAACAACTTAAAAGCTAAAAGAAAAGCTTGAACGTCTTTAAAATAAATATAATTAATTGATAAGAATTAAGGAAGATCCATAATTATTTTAAATTCCAAGGATTATGTACAAGGCTCTGGATTACGAGATTATTCATAGATACCTTAGTTTACCTCATAAAGACCCATTTTATGTAGTCAGCTGGATTTCATCTTTAATAATAATCGTTTCTATATTACAAGATTAAAAATTACATTTCTTGTTGTTAAAAGGGTGTTTGTAGTTTTCTGAAATAGCTGATTATTTTCCAAACAAAATGTTTTGCTAAGTGGAAATTGATTTTCAGATAAGGGATAAATTAGACCTTTTATTTCAAGGTTTATATTTACGCACAAAATTCTAACTGTAAAATTCTGGTGGATATATATTTAGACACTGTCATAAATTTATGTTACAACCAGCCTTGTTCACCTTATATAAAAATCTATAAGTAGATCGACTAGGCTGATACGAGCACAGGCCGCATCCAGCACACGTCCCCCTCCCTGCCCACGTGCACGACCGTGCGCGGACAGCTACGACTCTGCACGAAGCGCTAGGGGTTGTGCACAGCTTCCTTCTCTGGTTTGCCTGTAGGAGAGCGTGTCGTTTTGTATGTATATGGATGAGAGCCCCAACCACACGCTCATATCTGTGAGGTATGACAAATAATATCTTTTCAAGGTAATACGTTTACACAAATACCTGTTTATCTACATACATAGATAAATACTTACGTACGATGCGTGTATGTATATATTTTTATAAAGATTTTTAATTTAAAATGTATAATGTATGATGAGAGTGGGTAGGACAAAGAGTGGATTTTTATTTTTTAGGAAAATAATAGTAAATCATAAAACATTTGTCTTATTTTTTAGAAAACTTATTTTGAATTACGATTAACAAAGTACGAATTACATAGTTCTTAAATATTTATTTGTACAGCTCTTTATTATCATCACTTTCATCTTCTCATTCTGTACAGAAGTAGAACTTTTTCATGCGTTTTACATTGTGAAGAGCACACATGGTTTTGTAAGCTCCACTATGATGAGGGTAACTGGTAACCTGTTTTGGGAACTCAAACAAAGGATAATCTATCATGTCAGTGACTTTAAACCCAAATCTTTCAAGCCACTTTTGTTTTAGCTCTGCATTCACAAAAATTTTGGTGGCATCTTTAAGATTCTCTCGTAGAATATT
>NW_019380038.1:163365-182133 GCF_000648655.2 Copidosoma floridanum | reverse complement strand
TTAAAAATTGTAAAAGTTTTATTTCAACAATTTATTTGATTAATTATATAAATAATGTTTTTTTACTTAGTATGGAAAATGGAAAAAATATTTTTTCATAATTTACGCTTATCAATCCAACTAATGTAAGTGTTGTTGAAACCCAACCACTTTACAAAAACTTGCTGTCCACGTCTTCGAAGAACTTTTTCCACCAGGTGAATATCAGGATTTTTTGTTTTTTGCAGTTCCTGCTCATAAAAATCTCCGGAGATAGGTTGATCTCGATAATCTTTGAGACAATATGTTGTTGAATTTGCTCCTGCTGCATAAGTGATTGTAAATAATTCTGTTGACCAATTAAGAGTATAGCCTTTTTTAAATACTTGTTTTATTTTGCTCACGCGTACTTTATCACCAACTTTGAATTTTGGTTTGGTTTGCTGCTACGTTTGCATCTTTTTTTAAATTTTGTCAGGACTTGAATTTCGTTTTCAGTAGTAACATCTTTTGGTTTTATACCAATTGTTTGATGTTTTCCATTATTATGTAATTCGATCAACGTTTGCAAAACATGAAACCATTTGTAATTGCCTTGTAAGCAAAATTGTTTTCACATAAGGTCTTTGAAAGTACGATTGAATTGTTTGCATATAGATGCTTTGAGGTTGCTGTAGGTTGAGTATAAGTTAATTTTATATTTTTGCATTAGATTTTGAAACTTAAAATTGTAGAATTTCTTGCCGTGGTCAGTTTGCAAGTTTACTGGCACCCTTCCCTCCTTTAATATGGACTTCATCGCTGTTGACGCTATTTCACCTGTTTTTTTCTTTATCGGTACTGCCCATGCATACTTTGAAAAAACATCTATTACAGTAAGTATATACCTATAACCTTTGTTTTTACTAGCGTAAGTCTGCATCTTGACAAGGTCCGCTTGCCAAGTCTCATCTAAGCCACGCACATCAAATTTTTGACGAGGATAGTTACGTCTTGCTGCCTTGTGAAGTTCTTCGACAACTTGTTCCATGTGTTAAATGTCTAAATTTATTTTTGTTGAATCAGCTTGAATAAATGGAAATTTTTTTAGTAAATTGTAAATGAAAATTCGAATGCTATCTATTTCTTTTCCAACATTTATAATTTTTTCAGTTAAGTAAGCACGATTTACAGCATCTCGAGGTTGTTTCTCTGCTGCAACATTGCACAATCTTTTATTTTCTAAGTCATACTGTCTATCTGCAGTAAGTTTGTATCCGACTCCAGGGGGACCTTGGGTACCGCCTTTACTCCTACCTAGTTTACGACCAAATACATCAACACTTTTTGTGATACTGAAACAAAATGACTGCTCTCCTTAATATATATACTCTACCTCACGTAGCTCTTCAATAATTAATATTGTTACATTGTCATGACTTAAATTTCCTGTCGATCTTTCAGCTATGAGTAGTCGTAAACGATCCACAAGTTCGTTGGTATTGTCCCAGTGCACGTTATCTACATGCTGGGTTTTTTGGGCGATTTCGTATGGTGGTAATAATGATTCTTCAGTTTTACTTGGAACGCCATCGAACATAGGAGCAATAATTTTATTAAATTTATGACTGTTATGTTGCCTAATAGGTTCAATTTTATCAAATCCTCTTCTATAAACACTCGTAATCTTTAAAAGCATGTAATATTTTTGCATATCCTCTTCCGTTGTAAGATTTGTATTCAGGTGTTTTTTTATGAGTAGCTCCATTAATCCGTCAGTCATCGGCAATTCGAGTTTGTCCATTGTAATTTTATTATTATCAAAATATACTAGTAAATTTCCAAGTTTTTCTATTTTCTTTTCGTACCTCATACATCAAATCCGATAACTTTTTTTTATCATTATCAAGCATTTGCAAATATAAGTTCCTCAATAAGTTTTCATTGATTTCAACATTTTTAGAAATATATTGAGTAGTTTTATTCATTTCATCAGTATCTTCATTTAAATTATCATCACTTTTACTGGCAGCAGACTCGAACACCGTGCTATTATCATCGTTGGGTGGTTCTTTAGTTTTTGCTTTCGTAACATCTTTATTTTTATCATTATTTAAGTAGTTATAGTTTACAGATGAATTTCTTTCATTTTTCTTGGTTGTAGTAACAATTTACTGTAAAGGATCTGTTATTGGTTTAAAAGTTTCGCTTAGGACTTTTTCAACTTCATCTTTTCCCAACTTTAACTGTCTGTACTTTTTTTTCACGGCCTCTCTTGCCTTTACTAATTGATTAAGTACGTCTTTTTCTCTTTCATACATGTTGATGCTTTAATGGCTTTCGTTGGACTACAAATTTTTGCTATGTATCTCTCATATTTGATGCAAAATTGTCAAAACCCTTTTTATATCGACCATTTTTTATCTGTACATTCTTGTTTATAACAACAAATCCATACCGATCATCATTCCAACAGCTAGAGCATAACTCTTTAAATTTAGTATATGGCATATCTGAATTTACATGATCACTATACACATGTCTCAAATTAACTTCATCCTGACGAAATAAAGCTAAACAATTTATGTTGTCTCTCACAAGATGTTTTGGTACTGGGGCATATGACTGACAAAGATAGAAATAGTCTACATTTTTATGTCTTCCCACGCAGAAAAAGGCATTATCTTGCTTTTAACAAGCTAAATCATCGAAAATAATAATAGAATTTGGTAAGGCATCATCTGGTGAGACTACTGCTTCGCGTTCACTGAAAGGTTAGTACTTCACACTATGTCTAGGTTCTAATAGCTCTTTTAAAAATTTGTATTTGGGTTGATTCAATGACTTTGAATATACGTACATATTTCTAAATTTCAGTCCGTTAGGATGTACTATTAATGCTAATAAGCTATTGGTTTTACCATAGTTAGATGGACCACAAAATACAGCACGAATACTATCTGGAAGGAGCTCACCATGTCGATTTACACGCTTTTCTTGTTTTACAATAGCATCAAAATTTTGAACTTGCAATGTTACAGACTGTTCTTTAAATTTTATGTCTGTGCTGTATAACGTAATAGTTACAACTAAACTGTGGGATAAAATGATACTGCCCTTTATACTCTTGCATTTTATGTTATACTATGGCTACATTGCAACTGATCTGATGAGTATAAGTATACATATTTTTTTCGCAATACTCAGTCACAACCCAACCTTCAAAGTGAAATGATCATACATTGTAAGCGAGGATGTGGTCTTGTAAATAAAATCATAAATTCTTTACCTGTAGAAATTCATTTACCAGGTTATCAGTACGGTGGTCCAGGTACTAAACTTACGGAACGCCTTGCTAGAGGTGATCTTGGAGTAAATCCTCTGGATAAGGCGTGCAAAGAGCATGATGTAGCAAATTCGAAAAATAAATACGATCTTGAGACTAGAAAATAAGCAGATAAAATTTTAGCTGAGCGAGCTTGGCAAAAAGTTAAGGCTTCATATTTGAGTATTGGTGAAAAAACAGCTGCTGTTCTGGTAACAGGTGCAATAAAGCTTAAGAGTAAATTAGGTATGGGTTTGGAACAGAAAAAGAAAAAGAAGTGCTTTATTAAAAATAAGCTAAAAACTACTATGAACACAGTTATTAAGGCTGCCTCGCATCATATGAATACTAAGAGCAAAAATACTCGTAAAGTAATCAGAAGTGCTGTAAAAGGTGCTCGCAATTCAGTTAAAATGTGTCGTGGTAAAAAAAGTATTAAAATTCCTCGTATTTTACGCGTTCCTGCTTGAATTGGTGGAGCTTTACCTCTGATTCCTTTATTTGCTGGCTTGAGTGCAACTGGCGCTTTAGCAAATGGTATTGCAGGAACTATGAAGAGCGTTAACGCGGCTAAGTCTGCAAAAAAAACTAGAAGAAAATTGTTATATTTTAAGGTCATTCAAATAGGAGTAAGTGAGGTTGACTGATAAATAATCGTATACTTATTAGATAAGAAACATAAGTATTAACTTTATTTAGTAATTTACACAAGAGTGATTATGGCAGTACCAGAGTGAGTATACGCGATGACCGTTAGTACGCAACTGTGCGACTCGTACATTTCGACGCTTAGTGTAAGCAATATAATTTGGCGCTACTAACCCTTTTGCGTAGGTACCACTATATACTAACAGTACAAATACATCACAACTTCTCCCCTTGTTTAAATAAAAGTCTTGGGGAGTGACGCAAAGGTGGTTTTACCAACTGATCTACGTGACGCTTACGTAATTTCCCAAAGTCGGTTTTGACTATAAACGTGGACGGCGCCGTTTTTTTTGCTACTTCGGCAGAGACTCGCTTTTGCTGGCGTACCCCATATGCGTCCATGTAGACGTTATCATCAACATTAATATTTATGTTACGACTACCATATCTAGCAACAATTTGACGCCTCTGTTGGTCCTCTACGTGCTTAGATACACTTGGTCTTAGGCAATCAAAACGCGTTCTAATATTGCGATTGAACATAATACTCGCCGGGCTTTTGCCAGTGGTAACATGTGGAAAATTTCGATAGTCGAATATGAACGCATTTACCGCGTAATCCGCACTCTTCCCTTCTTTCATAATTTTCGCTACCTTATGTTTAAAAGTTTGTATAAAGTTCTCTGCCGCACCGTTTGAGGCTGGATGATAGGGAGGCGAAAAAGAATGTTCAATTTTATTTGCTTTTAAAAACTGAGTGAATTCGAGGCTTCTGAATTGTGGACCTCCATCAGTAACACAGTGTATCAGGAGGCCATACCGGACGAACAAGTTCTTAAACTCTTTAATTAACCTTTCCGCGTCCGTATTATTCTTACAACTTATTATCTCGGGCCATTTGCTGTGGGCATCAATAATAATCAGATACATCTTCCCTTCAAATTTGGCATAATCACAATGAATACGCCCTGATACTTTATTAGGCCACGGCCAGGTTGTCAACGGTGTTTTCTTTGGCAATTTTCTTTCAATCAAACAAGTTTTACAATTGTTTGCTAGATCTATCACGGCATCTATCCCTGGCCAATATACGTATGAGCGCGCAAACATTTTTATTTTGACCATACCAAAATGAGTAGCATGAATTTTGTTTAATATTACCGCGCGCATTGAATTTGGAATGCATGCGCGAACTTCCCAGAAAATGCACCCTCTTTCGACTGTTAACTCAAACCGTATTTTAAAATAAACTTTCTCTTCTTCCGATAATTCATTAAATGCAGGCCAATCGCCTGTTACGTACCGTATTATATTTTTTAGAGTTTCGTCTTTTTTACTTTCTGCTTCAAGCATTTTACTGTCGAAAGCAGTTGTATTTTCTTCAAAAAAATTAATAAACGATGGTGTAAAAGTATACATATCAGATATATTGGTGAGATCCTCTTCTGGGAGTCACGACAAGGCATCTGCGTTTGCATTTTTTTCAGACTTAACATGCTCTATCCTATACCTGAAATCGGAAAGGTAGTATGCATAACGCTGTAGCCTATTGTCAGCAGTCAGTGGTAACCCTTTTCTCGGGCCTAAACTAAGTTGCAGAGGTTTATTATCCGTACGAAGGATAATTTCTTTACCAAAAACAAATTGATAAAACCTCTTCCAAAAACTATAGCCATTGCTTCTTTATCAATGATAGAGCGTTTAATTTCAGATGTCGGAACTTTTTTAGAGGCATACGCGATTGGCTTTTCTGTACCGTCTTTATATCGGTGTGATAAGATCGTGGATAATCCGTAATCTGATGTGTCGCATGCTAGGATTATTTGTTCCTTCGGATCAAAATGGGCTAAAAAATCTGGCGCGATCAATTCGTTTTTTACCCATTTGTACGCCTGATGACACGATTCGTCCCAACTTGTTTTTCTCTTACTGAGCAAATCATACAAAGGTTTTAGATTTATTGACCTATTTTTTAAGAATCTTGCGTAAAAGTTCACAAGACCTAAGAATGATGCCAGTTCCCTGTCATTTTTCGGTTGAGGCGCTTCTACCATGGCTTTTATTTTAGACTTAGACTTATGTAAGCCGTTTTTGTCGATAACAAAGCCTAAAACTTCTATTCTCGGTTCCGAAAACTTGCATTTTTTTAAATTTAATCTTAAATTACAATCGGCTAATCTTTCACATACCTTTTTTAAATTCTCGCGATGTTCAGATTCGTTTCTACCAGTTATATATAAATCATCCAAATATGCGATAAGACCATCGATTCCCTCTAAACACTCATCCATTTTACGTTGGACATCGGCTGGAGCCGGTGATACTCCTTCGGGTATTTTGGTATACCTATACAACCCTTTATGAGTTATAATTGTCAGTAGTTCTGCACTACTTTTATCGACAGGAAATTGCATGTACGCATGCTTTAAGTCGAGTTCAGAGAACAACATGCCGCCCTGCAATTTTGTAAAAATTTTATCGATAGTATGAAGCGGGTATTTATCTATGATGATATTCGGATTGAAAGTTTATTTAAAATTGCGACATATTCGAATTTCTCCTTTCCCTTTTAAAACTGATACTATAGGCGTGGCCCATTCCGCGACAATTACCGGCTCTAAGTGTCCTAGTTGGATATGTTGGATATTGACTGTAGTGGACTGTATTGCGGTTGGCGTGGCTGAGCTTTAAAAGCTCATTACAGTGATCTGGATAAGGTTTGTGAATAGATGCTCTTCGTGCACCCGAAAGCACACGAAGAACCAGCAAAAATATGGAGGAAGACTGTGATGTAAGAAAACTGTTGGAACTATTTATTTACAGACTATTTTACAGATTGGAAAACGCGGTCTATATGTATATGCAAGGCGTCGAGTCTTGAGCCTCCTTACAAATAGCAAGCGAGTACTGTGAATTGCTTTAACTGTACGCGCCGAAAGCAGACTGACTCATTAGACTGCTTCGCGGAACAGTGCGTGAACAGATATGTATTTGTTAGCATACATGTGTACTGCTACGCAGAGCAGTGGCTCGTGTGAAACTAAAATATTGGAAAATAATAGAAAGAGAAAGAGAACTTGAGAAAAGATAAAAATTGTCTGTAACATGGGTGAAAGTCTCTGTTTACATTTGCAGTGTGACTGCTAGCAGAGAAATGAAGATGTACAAGTCAAGGTGAATTTCTAAGAATAGGTTCAATGTATAAACGTGGAATAAATTCACTTCAATCCTGAACACCTAAGCTTACAAGTTTATCGATTTCTTTTTCGACCAACGGCTTCAAAGCATGAGCAACATGACGACATTTTAAGGCCAAAGGTCGTGTATTTTCTTTTAAATAAATTTTAGTAGTACTTTTGTTGTACATACCGGGCGTGTTCTCGAACAAAGTACTATATTTTTTAGTTAAATAATCATGTAGGTCGTTATCTAATTTATTAATCTCCAGTAAGTTTGTGTTTGGTATCGTCAATGGCCACGCTCCAAATTGCTCTAGCCATTGACGACCCATCAGCGCAGGCCCCGTTCCTGGCAAGACAAAACATTTAACCATTTTCTCCAAATTATTAAAACTTGCTTTTAAATCGATTAACTCGTCTACGGGCACTAACGGCTGTCCGCCGTATGCTCGTAAATCTTTGTTTGTGTTCTTTATTCTGACACCTTTAAAATATTCGTTATAAATTTTCGCAGAAATTACGGCAGCGTAAGTGCTAGTATCTATTTCGAAACCAACATCTTTCCCATTTATATTAACAGTAACTATCATAGGTCTCATACTGGATGTTTTACTTGCATGATTATATAAAGTCTTATAATTACAATTTTCATCATTACATTTACTAATTTTAATCTTTTCGCATTTTACATATTCATTATCACTCACATGATTCGCTTTCACTCTGCGTTTCATTTTCATTTCAAGTATAATTATCGCTATTTTCATGACTAAAATTTACAACGTTAAATTTCGAGCTCCTAGTTACATTTTTTCTTTGCTCGCTTTGTTGAATCGTAAAAAAATTACGCTCGTGATCGCTTTCTTCGCTCTCTTCGTCTAGTGCAGACATCTTCTTCACATTGCTTGAAAACTTCGACGCGGTTTTCTTTTCACTTCGACACGCTTTGGCTAAATGCCCTTTTTTATTACACCTAAGGCACTTATACTCACGAAAACGGCACTCACGACTAATGTGGCCTTCTTTCCCACAACAATAACACACACCCCTTGATACACTTTTAGGTGATTCGTCGACTGACTTTTGCTGTTGCTGCTGCTTATGATGCTGTTGAGTACGGCCGCCCGAGTTCGTCTTTCCTCCTTTACCGCGCTGATATTGCTGCCACTGCCCTGATCCACTTTGAATGGCGTAAATTTCATTCCTCTTAATGTCTAGAGCTTTGCTTGCTGCCGTTGCACTCCTTACCGCTGCTTCTCTTGACGTAGCAATTCCTAGTGCCTTTGTCAAAGATAATTCCTTTTCTTAGAATAATTTAATTTTCACATCATGATCTTTGACTCCGCAGATAAATTGATCCTTTGTAGCATCGTCCAGCTTTTCAAAATTACAATTTATTGCCAGTTTTCGTAAACGCACGAAAAAATCTGCAACAGATTCGTTATTATCTTGACACCCCATGTGAAAGGCACACCTTTCCATTGCAATCGACGGCTTAGGCCTGATATGATCAGACATAATTTTTATATAGCACCCGTGAATGATTTCGACAAAATCTTAGCTGAAGCTATAAGTTGCTTGAGAAGTGCATGAGCTTCATCACCCAGACGAGTTATTAACGTTGCCACTTTAACTTTGTCCTTGGAGATGTTTTTTCGTAATAAAATAATACTCTAATTTTTCTTCGAATAACTCCCAATCATCGTCTAGTTGAAATTTACACTTTTCTTCTGCCATATCGCTATCTTCGTTTAACTCAGCGTTTTCTTTCGTTGCGTCCTTCGTATGTTGCGTGTTTTTATCACCTTGCTTCGATTCCTCACTTACTTTATTTTCTGTTATCTTTACGCCAGTGTCCTTCGCCGAGTGTTTGTTTATCGTCGGATTTACTTCGTCCTCAAGACTTCCTTTACGCCTAATCGTTTCTCTCAGAAATTCGCGCAAATTATTATATTTATCATTTGCGTCAACCGTTACTCCTGCTTTCAATAATTCTTCTATTATTTCTTCTTTATTTAGTTTTTGAATCCAGCCGGTTCAAGTATTTGGCATCAAGAAACTCGATTGTTTTACTTTTTTTTTTTTTTTACCGTTGAATCATTCAACTTCACTTCGTTTCGTTGAATTTTGACCCCTTGCCTTTGTTCAAATCGCGGTTTGTCTACGCACCTTCCTACGTGACCTTAACACGAGTTTTTAACCATGAGGCTCCTTAGTGCACATTTGAATTCATTAAAATCCTCGTCGCCAGTTGTTATATTTTAAGGTCATTCAAATAGGAGTAAGTGAGGTTGACTGATAAATAATCGTATACTTATTAGATGAGAAACGTAAGTATCAACTTTATTTAGTAATTTACACAAGAGTGATTATGGCAGTACCGGAGTGAGTATACGCGATGACCGTTAGTACGCAACTGTGCGACTCGTACATTTCGACGCTTAGTGTAAGCAATATAATTTGGCGCTACTAACCCTTTTGCGGAGGTACCACTATATACTAACAGTACAAATACATCACAAAAATCAAAGACATAATAAAACTATGGGAGCTATTGCGTTAGAAAAAGGTCTCTATCTTAAGCCTCATAAAACTGGATTGGGAGTGTATTTAAAACCATTTGGTAAAGTTCTGAAAAAAAAGAAGATTCTAAAAAAGTAAAATTACATTTAAGAGCTTTACTAAATTTAGATTTAATAAAATTCTCCAAGAGTTTAAAAATAACTTATTTTCGTGGAGTATTTATGCGAAATGACTTACCTAGTGATGGGCCATGGTATCGTGAAACTGCTATAGTAAATTTTGACGACAAGACTGGACCTGGAACTCACAGGATGGCGTATCGACAATATGGCCAGAATGTGGTTTATTATGACAGTTTTGAAGATTTGCAGCCACCTATTGATTTAATGTTGTATTGGGGTGTTGATACCGTTCAGTATAATTACAAACGATACAAAAAATTTAACTATTACAACTGCGGTCATTTGTGCTTAAAGTTTTCGTTAAAACATATATAAGCACTTAAAATAGTAAAAAAAATCTCAGTTTTACATTGACGGTTATGGAAGAAACATTAACACTTAGTTTGTCTGGTACTTCTTCTACCCTAGAGGCGCAATATTTTCCACCTATTGAATTATCGCCAAAACACAAATATGTTCTTGGTTTAGTAGAACTTCTAACGTTCAATTCAATTCCTAATATTGACGTAAATAACAATAAGTTTTACGTGGGTGATCAAGTGGTAGTTATTCCAACTGACAGTTGTGAAATTGAAGATATTCAGTCATTTTTAGTCCATGTGTTACAACCGAAAGATATAAGTATCAGTATCAAGCCAAATAATAATACGCTTTGTAGTGTTGTTAGGTATAGTCATACTATTGATCTCAGACCAAAAGATTCTATAGGGCAACTACTAGGTTTTACTGAACGATTACTGCAAGATAACTTAACTCATGACTCCGACTTACCTGTATCCATTCTCAAGATTAACGCATTACGAGTTGAGTGCAGCATCACAAGTGGAGCTTATTTAAACGAAAAAAAAGTTCATACAATTCATGAATTTTTCCTGCGGTACTACCAGGATATAAAATTATTGAAGTTCCATCACAAATAATCTACTTACCTGTCATTGGACGAGTCATAGATCACTTACAACTACGCGTAGTTGATCAAGATGGTAATTTAATCGATTTTCGTGGAGAAGTCATCACGATAAGATTGCACATTAAACCTTCATCGTAATGGGTATCATTTATAATCACAAAAAGTATATAAACAGCTTGACATGTACTTCTGCGCTCAGTCAACGGCAAGCTTTTAAATTGTCGAGACGTCAGAAAGGACAACTGAAGCATCAAAAATTGACCAATCAAAACATACAGTTTCTTAAAAGTCTTAGCTTAAAAATCAAAGGTGTAAACTAACGTTCAAATTGTTACCTTAAAGATGGATGATATTTTAAGCATTCAGTCCCCCGTTGCATTTGATGAGTCTATCGCACACTATGAAATTCATGCTCATCAACCATATGCATCATCAACATATAATAATAGTGATGAAATTCGTATATCAGTTAAATATCAAAACTTATACCTGCTACCATCCCGCAGTTCTTTACATATTCATGGAAGGGTAGTCAAAGCAGATGGCACTACGATGGCTGCAAATACTAAATTAGTAAACAATGCTATCCTTCATCTATTTGAAGAAATAAGATACGAGATTCACGCTATAGAGATAGATAAGTGTAAAAATGTAGGTTCGACAGCTCTCATTAAAAACTGGCTAACGCTCAATCCTGATCAAGACGTATTAACTGAAAATGCTGGTTGGCTTAGTACTTTAAATGAACTTAATCTAACAAGTAATAATAGCTACTTTGATCTTTTGATTCCTCTCAGTGTGATCTTTGGTTTTGCTGAAGACTATCGTAAAATAGTTGTTAATGTAAGGCATGAACTTATACTCACAAGATTTAGAAATGATTTGAATGCAGTGTTACAAAGTGAAATTCCTGCTGCAGAACCTAATGGAGTGGCAACTTGGGAAGACTTCAAGATATTAATATTAAAACTAGAATGGCTTATGCTTTACGTTGTAATGTCGGATGCACATAAAATTCATCAACTTAATTATTTGCAAAAAGATAACTTTGTATCTATGAGCTATCGAACTTGGGAACCTTATGAATATCCACTTTTACCTACTACATCGAAACATATATGGACGGTCAAGACGTCCAATCAGTTGGAAAAGTCACGCTATGTTATACTAGCCTTCCAGACAAATCGTAAAAATCAGAGAGGTATTAATGCTAGCCAGTTTAATCATTGTAATACAAGAAATATAAAATGTATTTAAATTCACAATATTATCCTTATAGGGATCTCAATATCAATATAACTTACAATCATTTTGCATTGTTATATGACATGTATGCAAACTTTCAAAACTCATATTATGGTAAAGATCGTGCACCTTTGTTAAGCAAATATGAATTTCAACATGCTGTAGCTTTGATTGTCCTTGACTGTTCTAATCAAAATGAGTCGTTAAAAAATGCTCCCGTAGATGTGCGATTAGAATCCGAATCTCACGACAATTTTCTTAATAATACATCAGCTTACTGCTTAATTTTATATGATCGTATCATTCAGTACAGTCCCATGAGTGGGGATGTCAAAAAACTTATGTGAGGCTATAAAAACCCGATGAATGACACTACAAACTTTATTAATCTGTTAACCGCCATGGAAAAAGGTCAGAGCAGTTGGACTAGAGAAAAAGAAGAGAATAGGTGAAGGCAAGAAGAGTGGGAAAACTTTGAGAAGAGACACGCTGAGAAATGGAAAGAAAAAGAAGCTAGGCAAAAATCAAAAGATCTTAAATGTTGTAAAATCTTTTAAAAATAAAAAAATCAATTTGCTCAAGAAGATATTTATTGATCAACATGATTCAGAAGCCAACCATTAGCAAATTCACTACTGATGTTAAATATCAAAAACAAAAACCAAGGATGATTATAATGACAGAAATAAAAAATCTTAGCTGAAAAATTTAACAGAAAAGTTCTCAACTAATAAATCATCATTTCCTAAACGTGAAAATTATGAATGATTCAAACAAGTATTTAAGGTTTTTATGTAAAAAAAAGGATAAAGTGGAATAAAATACATCGTAGACATGCAAGGCTTTAAAAAGCCTGGCAATGATTACGTGCTTAAATAATTAGCTATTCAACCGCTCCATCCGAACGATGCTGAAGTACAACTGTATCTTTTTAAAGCACCCATTGCTTGGCGTAAATTATCACAGAAATATAAAGATCAAAATTCATATCTTAAACATAACTATCATGGACTATCCTGGAGTTCAGGCAATATAAAGTACACTGAGATTGGGAATATTCTACGAGAGAATCTTAAAGATGCCACCAAAATTTTTGTGAATACAGAACTAAAACAAAAGTGGCTTGAAAGATTTGGATTTAAAGTGACTGATATGACAGATTATCCTTTGTTTGAGCTCCTAAAACAGGTTACCAGTTGCCCTCATCATAATCGAACTTACAAAACCATGTGTGCTCTTTACAATGTCAAACGCATGAAAAAGTTCTACTTATATACAGAATGGAAAGATGAAAGTGATAATAATAAAGAGCCGTATACATGAATATTTAAAAATTATGTAATTCGTACTTTGTAAATAGTAATTTAAAATAAATTTTCTAAAAAATAAGAATAAATGTTTTAAGATTTACTATTATTTTCCTAAAAAATAAAAATCCACTCTCATCATACATTATACATTTTAAATTAAAAATCTTTATAAAAACATATACATACACGCATCGCACCTAAGTATTTATCTATGTATGTAGATAAACAATATGTGTACACGTATTACCTTGGAAAGGTAACACTTATTTGTCATACCTCACAGATAGGAGCGTGTGATTGGGGCTCTCATCCATATACATACAAAACAACACGCTCTTCTACAGGCAAACCAGAGAGAAGGAAGCTGCGCCCAACCCCTAGCGCTTCGTGCAGAGTCGTAGCTGTCCGCGCACGGTCGTGCACGTGGGCAGAGAGGGGGACGTGTGCTTGATTCGGCGTGTGCTCGTATCGGCCTAGTCTATCTACTTCTATATAATAATATATGTAAGTTTTAATAACTTTTTTAAAACGAAATTTGATTTTAAATTTTAAGGTACCTAATTTTAAAAAAGTGACTGTAAGACGTGACAGTGGTAAAATGAAAAATGTGAAGATAGGGAAACCTTATGTTATTAAAAATTTAATTACAGTTACAAAATAAATGGTTAATTTAATATAACAGCGTAGAAGCCGTTTAAATTTATAGCACTTATTCCTTTTACTGCGTGGCAAAACGCGGTCTTGAAAAAATTTAAGTCGTATGTCATTAGTAAGCCATATTTCTTAGTTTGTGATTTAAATAATAAGTAATAAGATGCCTCGTTTGCCTTATATCGTCAGGTTAGTGCAACAAAGCGTCTTTTCAGAAGCAATGGCAAGAGAGAGCCTTTTCAAAATCAAAGGCAAGAAAGACTATTTTTTCAAGATTCCGCGCAACCGAGAGTCTTTTCAGACTCGAAGGCAAGAAAGAGCCTTTTCAGTTTTCGGAGCAAGAGAGAGCTTTTTTAAACTCCAAGGCAAACATGAGTTTTTTTTTATAAACTTTTTTTTCTTCGATTTTAGGTTGGCAATGTATATAAAATATAAGTATATACGCGTAAGTTATTTCACATGATAGTGCAAACAGTACAGATTGCAGTAACTATCCTTCATTTAATTTAAATATTGGCATAAAATGATTTGATATTAACTGAAACATTTAGAGACAAATGTTAGTAAGTAAGTATACACACACGAGTGCACAAATGAGAGTAAGGAGTTTTATATAGTACTCATTTTTTTAGTCTCAAAAATTTTTTCTTTTTATATTTTTCATATCAGAAGCGATGCAAATAATAAAGTTTCGTTGAATTTTCTGATTATAAAGATTAAAAAATTGTTGAATTGAATATACTTCATTATTTTTTTCTCTTAAGGCCAAGGCTATGAGAATACCTTAATAAGATTATCGAATGTTGCCTCGGGTAACGTATTTACTTGCGCTCTTATCCCGTTATGAAGATTTAGATACCATTTGTTCTTAATTTTAAGACGTTTTTCTTGTTTCTTGGAAATATTGACTAATGGAGGTGTGGGGAGTTTGCTCTATTGCACTTCTCTGATTGACCTCTAGGTGTCCAGCTCTCTTTTCTCAGCTAACACTTAAGTGGAAGAATACTTCCTTACGTTACCAAATTTATCTTTTTTTCAGTTTGTATACCATTTCGGAGTTGACTTTTTTATCATGCAGTCTATGCATTTATTTTTGATGAGTTACAATCGTAAGGCATTTAAGAAAGTATTTCATGTTAAGGTGGTTCGCCAGTAAACCTGAATGTCTCACAAATTGGATGAAATTTTGAGAGATTGTTATAGAAGTCCCAATGTACCTACACTCAAAACTTCAGACCCGCTTGGCGTGAAAAATTTGGCCTAAAAGCTCCACGAAAATTATACTTGCAAGCCGGTTGACATACAAATAGTAATCGATTTTTACGAAACCACGTAAATATAACTGTAAAAATGCTCATGATAGTAAAATAAAAATAATAGATTTGTAGCTAAGATCACGAGGTATCAATGCTAATGTACTACAGATATTTATCATCTTCTTTACATTTTATCCTACTTTTTATTAGCTTAAGAACTACAACGTAATACATCAATGAAAATTTTTAATAAGATACTATCTTCGTTCTTATTATTAAATTATTATATTTTTTTGGTATGATAAATATGTCAACCTCTTTTATCAAATTTACCGGATTTTTATCATGACTTTAAACGTTTTTCTAGGCCTACTATTAATCCAGAATCTCGCAAACGTTTTGTCCAAGTTCTCACAGCTGTTTTGGAGTTACAAAATTTTTAGTAATTTTTGACGGGTTATCAACATTTTAAACTTCTTTCACATCTGTTGATTTTTTACTTTAAGGTTGGAATTTTCTGACAATGTCGTAATGAGGAGTTATGTATATGCAGATTTTGCAGGCTCCATAAAAAATTATGATAAATGTTTGAGCAAATATATTTTTTGTTGGTAAACACTGTTACTTTGCTACAATTATTCATTTCTCAAAACTACTTTGAAAAACAATTAATGTCATATTAGTAAATCATTAACATTCTTCAGGCTTACATCTAGGTATAAATAGCATTAAAAATTTTTTGGTCTGCCTTACAGTATTCCTTATTAATTTTTTTTAATGGCATTTTACTAATGTTAATAAAAAGAATGTAGTATGACTCGAAGAGCGATGTTTATCAATAACGGAGATTTGTATTTCAAAATTTATTTATTTTAAAACCTCAAGAGTTCACTGGTGTCTGCTTTTCTTGACAAAGGCATGAGTTGCGTGTGCAATACACATGCACGATGCAAATGCCACGTTATTGCTATCGTCAGAGTTAAAGGTATGTTCTCAAAACATTATAATTATGGTACTCAATCGTATGTTATAGATATCATGAGCTATAAATCGATGAGTATATAAGTGTTTGATTTTAAATCGTCAAAATAATATAGTATAATCCAAAAAAAAATCCTTAACATAACTTTTACATCAATTACTTAGATTTTGTGAGTTATAATTGAAGTCTAGAACAAGTAACTTTTGACAGAAATGACGTCAAGAGATGAAATGATACAATAGTAACACATTTTTTCTTAGCCAAAATAAATAAAATTTTTAGCCTTTACATTTGCAATTTTCTAATTTAGTATACGAAATCTTATTGTAAACGTGTTAATGTTGATTCGCTGAGGAAACTCTCTTGAGTGTTACAGAGTCCTAAGTAATTGAAGTAATAATCCAAACACCTCATTTTTTAGCTTTACATTGGAATTATTTAGGAAAAAGTAGATAAACAATGGCGATTTCAGCACAACCCCCCACCTCTCGGTGGCCCCTATGGCAGTGTGCGTCTCCTTATGGCAGTGGCCCCCTCTCACGGCATGCCTCTCCCCGTGGGAGCCCCTCTTTGGAGATGAATTGGACTCCCCTTGCAGCCAATAGGCGAGCGAGTCTGGCAAGCTTGAGTTTGCGTGCGCTGCGATACTCATTTTTTACCTACAGCGCTGCTTGAGATTGCGTGCGCTGTTTGAATATCTTGTGCAGATTGTGCACGCGTTAAGTATATTACTTTTTTTTTTGTAAGTGAGTGCGTAACATGATGATGTAGAATGTAAAGGAGTAGAAAAATAATTGTTTAACATTTTTATCATTTATTTTGGTTAATCTGTTTATTTTAAATTGAAAAAAATTATATTTACAAAACTAGACTTGCAAAATGCTCAGATTTGCAATAATAATTTGTTAAACATCTTATTCTCTAAGTACAATACATTTTCACAGATAAATAAAACTTTAAATAAAACTTTTTCATTCGTTTGACATTATAAAGAGCACACATAGATTTGTAGGCTCCATTGTCATGCGCACAAGTAGCAACTTATCTTAGGAGTTCAAACGGTGAACAGTCTGTCATATCAGTGACGTTAGAGCCAAATCTTTCAAGCCACTTTTATTTCAGATCTCCAATAACAAATATCTTAGTAGCATTTTCAAGATTCTCCGGTTAAATATTTCCTGTCTCCGTGTACTCAATTTTTACCGAGTCCCAGGTTAGTCCATGATAGTAAAGTTCAAGGTACAGATTTTCGTGTTTAAACTTTTGTTGTAATTTTGACCAGGTAAAGGGTGCTTTGAAAACAAATACTTGTGCTTCTGCATCATCAGCACTGAGTGGAAGGATAGCCAATTCTTTGAGCACATAACCATTACCCGGGTTCTTAAAACCTAGCATGTTCATTTTCCACTAATATAATAATTAATTTTTTTTTTTTTTTATCTTTTCATAACCTTTATTTTAAGGACAAGACCCTTTGTTGGTCAAATACTTATCGGTGAGTTTTTTTACCTAAGATTTCTTATTTCTATCATCACCGTTCTTAGTTGAAAGTTTTTGATTCTTACCATAAGTAGTAAAATTGCTTATACTCGGTTTATGTGAAAAATTAATTAAACTTTTACTAAACAAATTAATATTTCAAACAATTTCATAGTCTTTATTAGTAGATAATCAAGGGCGACTCTAGCACACCTTTGCTGCAATCGCCATGGCGACTTTGACACACCTCCCCTTTCCTGCAGACTTCTCTGCGCGCGGCACTTGGTATATTGGCGTGCTGCTTGAGTTTTAATTTGCGGGAGATGGATCTCTCTTGCACAGCTTTATTTTATCTGCGCGCACCACTTTGTATATTGGCGGGCTGCTTGATCTTTGGTTTGCGGAAGATGGAGCTCTCTTGTACGGCTTTATTTAACTGCGCGCGCCACTTCGTATCTTGGCGGACTGCTTGAGTTTTGGTTTGCGGGAGATGGAGCTCCTTGCACGGCTTTACTTTATCTGCACGCGCCACTAAGTATATTGACGGGCTGCTTGAGTTTTGTGGGTTATTGGTATAATCGGCGTCCTGCTTGAGTTTTGTTGGAGATGGAGCTCATCTATTTTACAGCCGCTTTTATCAGTGCGCGCTGAATTATTTTGATACCACAAGCAACTTGAACACGGAGCTCTCTCTGTTTGCGATGCTTTATTAGCTACATGAAGTTTTTGTGTAAGTTGTTTATGCTTATGCTTATGCTGTTGACAAGGTTTTTAGGATAAAGAAATTTTTAGTAGAAAATTAAAATGAAAAATTGTTTATTAAAAATACAGTTGATATATAAAGAGTTTTCCAAAATATCAGTATACTTTGATTGCAAAAAACTGCTTTGGACATAATATTTATCACGTTATCCTGCAGCATTAAATCTTTTGTTGCCTGGATATTTCTTTTGGCACTTGAAGAGTTACAACTGAAGCTGTGGAATTGACATGGCAAATAGTCCTTGGTAAGTTTTGCTAGGGCTGGACATTCATACTCCTCGATATTAATGACTCTAAATGGTAGGAAATATAAGTAACCAACTTGCTTATAATATATTTTATATTAAAAAATAATATT
>NW_019380038.1:138333-160193 GCF_000648655.2 Copidosoma floridanum | reverse complement strand
AATTACAATAGGCATGGAATTTTTTTTCCCAAGTTCAACATACGAAATTTCTTCAAAAAGAAATTTGTTATCACAGGTTTTAAAATCCTGAACATCTACAATGTATTCCATCCTTTGAAGTTTGAACGATATGCTTCGCAGTCAAGGATGATTTAAGGAATGAATTTCATAGCAAGGTTAGCTGAAATATATACCTCCCTTTATATGATGCTCTTAATTTTGTGCACACACAGCTTCAGTTTAAAGAAAACTCTCATATTTAAATGCATCTGTCTGGTTTAGGTACTCTGTTTAAGCTTGCAGGAGATTAAACTCACAGCAAGACTGCATTTTTCCCATGTACTAAATTATTAGGTTTAGCTTAGGAAGTAATATAAGTATAAAGATCATTATGGGATATGAAAAAAATTAATCTTGACACATTTTGAGTTTCATTTTTTACAAATAGTTTATTTGACATAAAAAAATTATAACATAAATGTATAAAACTGTGTTCGCAAGATATATATATACACTTTATTCTACAGCTGCAGTATATTAATGCTTACAACTCCTCGTCAACATTCTTATCAACGTTAACCCATTCCATATTTAAATAAAACTTTTCCATACGCTTAACAATATAAAGAGAACACATTGATTTATAGGCTCCGTTGTGATGATAACAAGCGGTGACCAATCTTGGGAGTTTAAACGGTAGATAGTCTGTCATATTAGTCACTTTAAAGCCAAATCTTTCAAGCCAGTTTCATTTTAGTTCTTTAATAACAAATATTTTTACAGCATTTTCAAGATTTTCCCGTAAAATGTTTCCGATCTCTGTATACTCAATTTTTTCTGTGTCCCATGTTAGTCCGTGATAGCAAAGTTCAAGGTATAAATTTTGTTGTTTATACTTTTGCTGTAATTTACGCCAGATAAAAGGTGCTTTAAAAAAAAATACTTGTGCCTCCGTATAATGATCATTGAGAAGACGGATATATAATTCTTCGAGCACGCAATCACTACCTTGTTTCTTGAAACCTTGCATATCCACAAAATATTTCATTTTACTTTATTACAATAATAACCCAATAACCCAATAACCCCAAACCAAATAGAAACGCATGCAAAAAAAAAGTTCTCAAATATTTTATCGCTTAATCTTACTTCTCACATATTGAGAAAGTATGTCATATACTACTCCTCCCCCCCAATTTTCAAATACTATTTGAGAAGGTAGAAATCACTAGAATAGCTTATTTTTGCACAGTTGTTTGACTAGTAAACTTCTTTTGGAAATCAATCATGGCCTCGATTCAATATTTTACAGATGCAGCTCATTGCATATGGCAATCGTATCAACAAATAATTAATACCAAAGTTGACGGGTTTGATATTCAAAGACTAGTTGATACATGTCTTACAACAATTAGTGATTGTCATATTTTTACTTTGCGAAATAATTTAACAAAATCAGAAAAACAAGTATTTCAATCCTCAGTGGTTTTATAAAGAACTGTTTGACAGCAACTTTATGATTATTTAGAGATAGCCGAAGCAAAAAAAATATTCAGCATTGAACCAAAAGTTTTTGTGTCTAATAGTGAACTTGAACTTGAGGCAGCAGTACGTGCATTTGAAAATGAACCTGAAGATTTTGTACATGACAGTGTTCAAGAAGTTGCAATGAAAGTCAAGTCACGGAGAAATGCGCATACCACATGCGTTCAAGGTGAAGGTATATCAGATATAGCTCCAAATATTGAGAATGATATACTGGTAGGTCTTAGTGATATAAATAGTGCTTTAAAAAATCGTATTACTACAGCTTAAATTGTAAATTTTAAGCATCTTGATCTAAAAAAATTATTTAAGGATGATGAACAAAAATTCGTTCAACGAATTAAAAGATCTCTCGAGGAACACTCAACATTAAAAGTAAACACCATGTTGACGGCTGAATATGTAATAGTTATAGATAATGTCGAGGATATAGTTTTAAAATATTTTAATACAAAATCGCAAACTATTTATCTCTCTACTGACTTAAATAAGTGGTTTGATGTAAACGTGAGACAGTCAATTAAAAAAAGTATGGATGATTTTCAAGATAAAAAATCTGGCTGGTCTCTACACTCAGCATTAAAAGTAAATACCATGTTGACGGCAGAATATGTAATAGTTAAAGATATGTCGAGGATATAGATTTAAAATATTTTAATACAAAATTGCAAACTATTTATCTCTCTACTGACTTAAATAAGTGGTTTGATGTAAACGTGAGACAGTCAATTTAAAAAAGTATGGATGATTTTCAAGATAAAAAATCTGGCTGGTCTCTACACTCAATTTTAAACTTGGTTGTAAACATTAAAGAACTAAACCCTATGCGAGGCAGTTCCTTTAAAGACTTACCAGATTGAATAAAAAAAAAAAAAGCTTGCGTGAATGTATTAAGGAAAGACGATCAGTGCTTTAAATGGGATATTTTATCAGCATTATATCCTGTGCAAAAAAATTCAAATCGTCTCTCTAACTATAACCAATATGAAAATGAGTTAAACTTTGATGGTATCGAGTTTCCTATGAACCCTAAAAAAATTTCAAAATTTGAAAATCAAAACGAGGTTTCAGTTAATTTATAATTTTTAAAAAAGAAGGGCAATACTTATGCTTCTTTTCCTAGTCATTTGACTGCAAACAAAAACGATAAGCATGTAAATCTTTTAGTTGTTGAAAGCTTCTACATTGATGATGATGATTATGACAAAGATAATAATGATGACTCTAACGTACAGTATAAATATCACTATATTTGGATAAAAAGTTTATCCCACTTAGTAAGCAAACAGTTAACGCAACATCAACATACAGTAAATATACGTGATCGCCGCTTTCACTATTTTTGGTCAAAACAAAAGTTAGATGCTCAAGAAATTGATTGTAAGAGTTTAAACAAGAGTAAAATTACATCACCAAACAGGAAAAATAATGAGCATATACTTGAATTTAAAAATTTTACACACAAGAACTGTGTACCTTTCGTTGTATATACAGACTTTGAATGTTTACTGGAACCTATTAAGAGTGCCCGTGCCTATCAATGACACAAAGCATATAGTATTGGTTATTTTATCAAATGTTGTTATGATGATAATAAATCAGAATATAAAAGCAACAGACAATATGAAGAAAATGATGAAACACCTGTTCAGCGGTTTGTTCAAGCTCTTCATCTCCTCGCTCTGAAAATCGAAGAACTGTATAAAAATTCCATCAAAATGTTTGATTTGACACTTGAAGAACAAATAAAATACGACAAAGCATTTTTATGTCACATATGTAACCAACGTTTCAGCTTGGATGACGTAAAAGTTCGAGATCACTGTCATCTGGATCACTGGAAAGTAAGTATAATTTTGTAGTAATAATTCGTTTTTAAACTCAGCCTTGTACAATTTTTATACAATGTCTTAGGTATCGAGGCCCCGCTCATAGTAAATGCAATATTAGTTATCAAGACTCTAGAACGATACCAGTAATATTCCATAACCTTAGTGGCTACGACTTACATTTATGTATAAAAGAACTCATCAAATGTTTTCCAGGAAGAGTTCAGCTTTTACCACAGACAAAAGAAAAATATATTTCATTTACAAAATTCGTAGAAGGTACCAATATTTATATTAGATTTGTAGATTACTTCAAGTTTATGGCCTCATCTCTCGATAAATTATCATCATACTTAAACGAACTCCAAATACTGGAAAACGTATTTTTCAATGATGATCATTATACAATAGCTCAGATAGACTTATTGGAAAGAAAATTCATATACCCATATGATTATACTTCTTCTTTTGAATAATTAAAAGAAAATAAACTTTCATCAAAACAAAATTTTCACAGCAGCTTATACGAAACCCATGTAACTGATGAAGGGTACGAGCATGCAAAAAATATCTGGAACACTTTTCATATTCATACTCTTGGGCAGTATTCTGACTTATATTTAAAGACTGATGTATAACTGCTCGTGGAAGTATTTGAAAACTTTCGAAATAACTGTATCGAAACATACGAACTAGACCCAGCTCATGATTATACAACACCCGGCCTATCTTGGGATGCTATGCTAAAATATACAAAGGTTGGTAATGAATTCTTATTAAGTAATTAATTCTAACAAAAGTTAAATATATACTTAAACAAAATGTACCATTTTAATTTTAGGTAAGACTTGAATTTCTGAAAGACATAGATCAAGTTTTATTTATAGAGCGCGGCATATGAGGTGGAATAAGCCAATATTGCAATCGATATGCCAAAGTTAACAACCCCTATGTAAGAGAAGGTTATTAAGCAAACAGGGATGAAAAATACTTGATTTATTATGATGTTTACAATTTGTATGGTTGGGCTATGACTCAACCACTACCTTATGCAGGATTTAAATGGGTGCAAAATATTAACCCCTTGGGAATTTTAAACATGGCAGATAATGCTGAAATTGGTTATATACTAGAAGTTGATCTCGAATATCCGAAAACTCTTTACAATGCTCATAAGGACTTACCTTTCTGTGCTGAGCATATAGTACCCCCAGGTTCCAAACAAAAAAAATTAATGACTACGCTGTATGATAAAAAACGTTATGTGATACATTATCGCCCACTTAAGCAAGCTGTGAGTCACTGGCTCCAAATAACAAAAATTCATAGATCTATACAGTTTATTCAAATCAAACAGTAAAAAGCGTCAAAATGTTTGAAGAGATGTTGTTTAAGTTATTCAACAATGCTGTGTATGGGAAAACGATGGAAAATGAACGCAAACGCATTGATGTTAAGCTTGTTTATAAGTGGAATAGTAGATATGGTGCCGAGGCTTACATTTCACGACCAAATTTTCATATTTGTGACATATTTGACGCGGAGTTGGTAGCTGTACAACTGTTGCGTACTGATGTATGCATTAAAAAACCAATATATGTGGGATTGAGTGTGTTGGATCTACCAAAGACGCTTGTTTATTAATTTCATTATCGTTTTATGAGAAATAAAATGAATGATCATTACAAACTCTTATACACAGACATTGATAGTCTTGTGTACGAAATAACTAACCATAATAGTTATAATCTTATGCGAGAAAGTATTGGAGAATTCGATACTTCAGACTCAAGTTCTGATAATGAATTCAGTATACCTAGTGTCAATAAAAAATTATTGGGTTGATGAAGGATGAATGTAATGGAAAGATTATGTTAGAATTTGTGGGATTAGGGAGCAAAATTTATAGAATAAATATACAAGATTAAAATACGCTGAAGAAAGCTAAAAGTGTTAAAAATTTTGTTGTGAAAGCTACGATAACTTTTGATGACTATATTACATGTTTGTGTGAAAATACTAGTATAACACGTGAGCAAAAAAATATTAAACCACGTCATCATCAGCTTTTAACGGAAAAAGAAACTAAAATTGCTTCAAGTGCACATGACGACAAACGTTACTTGCGACCGGGCCACACTGATACTCTACCATGGAGTCATTTTAGCATAATAGCAATGGAAGCAGCCAATAGGGAAGAGCCGATAGAGGGGGGAGCCAATTAGAAGGAGGAAGAAGAAGCTGAAAGGGTATGCGCAGATGAACAGCTGAGAGTGAAGGGAGAAGCCGCTGAAGATGAGTCGCCAAAAGTGAAGGAGGTAGCATCACAATTAGAGGTGTTGCAGCAGCAAGCAGAGCTCATTCTTTTCGCAAGCGGAGGTGTGAATAGATCTCAAGTTGAACCTCAGAAGCTTCTCAACGAGCCATCGTCTTCCTTGGTACGTGTCTCTACAAGTAAACCATTGAGCAAAAAACGTCGATATTTCTAAAGGTTAGTTAACAGACATTACTTGAATAATTTTTACTGACATCATTGTATTTTAAATATTTTGTCCTTCTGTGATTGTGTTACAGATGGATCTCGCAGCGTTAAACAAAATTGCTAGCAACAATTTTCTACCAACAAAAAAAGTTACCAACATGGTTCCAAATCAAAATTATATGGTAACTAAGTTAAAAAAAGTGAAAACCAAGTATGGAATGAAGATAGTTGTTGAGTTGGCAGATAAATTCCAAGTTTTTCTGCCAAACAAAATATGTACCACACTCTTAGAGAATGAAGAAATTTTCAATGAAGTATTAGAAGCAGTGAATAAATTGAAATTATTTGTAGTGTACAATGGTGAACATATAATAGTCTCTTATGCATAAGTTTGTGAATATTAGGGGGAAAAAAAAAATTATTTTATTTTTTATAACTTAACTTAAGTGTTTATTCATTTGTTCAAATACATCCCTTTTCTTGCTCTTGAAAAAAAATATTTGAAAAAAAACTTTTCAACTTAGCAGATATTTTTTACAATTTATTCTTGTCGATCCAGCTGTTGTGAACGTTGTTAGAGCCCAACCATTTCACTAAAATTTGATTTCCACGTCTTCAAAGGACCTTCTCTACGAGGTAAACATCAGGATACTTTGTTTTCTGCAATTCTTGCTCGTAAAATCCTCCAGAAATGGTTTGATTTCGGTAATCATTGAGATAATACGTTGTTGGATTTGTTGCTGCTACTCGTGTGATTGTAAATATTTCAGTCGACCAATTTGGTGTATACCCTTTTTTAAATGCTTGTTTGATTTTGCTCACTCGTATTTTATCATCAATTTTGAATTTAGGCTTGAACTTATTACTATTTTTATATATTTTTTTAAACTTCTCCAAAACTTGAACTCCATTTTCAGCAACAACGTCTTTTGGTTTTAAACCAATTGTTCGGTGTTTTCTATTATTATAAAATTTAATTAACGGTTGTAACAAATTTAGCCATTTATAATTGCCTTGCAAACTAAGTTTTTTTCACATCAAATCTTTTAAACTACGATTAAATCGTTCGCATACAGAAGCTTTGAGATTGCTATAAGTTAAGTGTAAATTGATTTTAAATTTTTGCATGAGATCTTGGAAGTTTGCATTATAGAATTCTTTGCTGCGATCAGTTTGCATGTTTATGGGTACGTACTTTTTCCAATATTGAATGCATTGCTGCAGTTACATCTACACCAGTTTTTTTTTTTAATGGTACAGCCCACACGTACTTTGAGAAATTATCTATTACAGTGAGCATATACCGATACCCTTTGTTTTCGCAAGCGTAAGGCTGCATCTCTACAAAGTCTGCTTGCCAAGTCTCATCTAAACAACGTATGTTGAATTATCGACAGGGCTAATTAAGCCTTGCTGCCTAATGAAGTTCCTCAACAACTTGCTTCATGTATAAGTTGTCTAGGTTTAAGTTTTTTTATTAAGCTTGAATAAATGGAAATTTTTTTTGTAAGTTGTACATAAAAATCTAAAGCTATCTATTTCTTTTTCAAGTTTTTTAATCACTCCAACGAAGTGAGCATAATTTACTGCATCTAGAGGCCGTTCTGGTGTTCCAACATTGCACAGTCTTTCATTATTTAAGGCATACTGTCCATCTGCAGTAAGTTTATATCCAATACCAGGAGGACCTCGGCCACCACTTTCGGTCCTACCCAATTTTCGACCGAATACATCGACAGTCATTTTTAGTCTGAAGAAATATTTACACACATACGTTAACATATATTTCCTCCCTCGCGAAGCTCTTCAATGATTGATATAATTTCATTGTCATGACTTGTATTTCCTGCGGACTTTTCAGCTATTAATAAGCGTCAACAATCTACTAATTCATTGGGATCATCCCAGCGTGTATAATCTACTTGATGCATTATTCAAGCAGTTTTATAATGAGGTAGCAACGATCTACCTTTTTACGAACCGTGAGATCGAACATTGGAGCAATTATTTTGTTAAACTTATTACTATTATGGGTTCGTTAAGCTCCGTTTTTTAAAATCTTTTTCTGTGAACATTTCAAATTTTTAATAATACGTAGTATTCTTCAAAATCCTTCTGCGTCAACAGAGATTCATTAGGATGCTTTTTGATGAGTAACTTTATTAATCTCGAACTCATTGGATACTCTAAATCATCTATTTTAAGATGATTATTTTTTAATTCTATTCGCGAATCGCCAAGTTTGTACAACTCATTTTCTTTTTGCACTCCATACTTAAAATCTAATAAATTTTTCTTGATTCTGATCAAGTATTTGTAAATAAAAATTGTTTGATAAATTTTTACTGACTTAAACAGAATAATAAGATTGTTGTTGAATGGTATTATTTAAATTAGTATCATCATCATCATCACTTACACTAACGGCAGACTCAAATGTTAAATCATGATCACTGAAATTTTCTGTGTTTTTTTTTTGTTGATTCACTTTATCAACTTTATTACTTTCTTCATCGTTTTTGTTATAAAAATAATTGTGAATAACAGAATTATTACTAATATTTTTGCGTTTTTTTGTTTCGGCAACAATTTCCATTAAAGGATCTGTTAATGGTTTGAAAGTTTAATACATCATGATGATCTAATGTCTTGCAACAGACTTTAACGATTACGCTAGGTATATCCTAAATGTACGGCAAAATCATCAAAGCCTTTTCTGTAGCGACCATTATTTATTTGTCCATCCTTGTTCATAACGACGAATGCATGTTTATCATCATTGCAGCACTTAGAGCATAAATTTTTAAATTGAATGTATGAAATATCTGAGTTTACATAATCATCAGACACATGCTTTAAATTAACTTTATCTTGACAAAATAAGACTAGAAAATTGACATTATCTATTACAAAATGCTTTGGTACTTGAGCATATGACTGGCAAAGATAGAAACAGTCTACATTTTTGTGTCCACCCATGCAGAAAAATGCCTTTACATTATCTTGTTCTCCACAAGCTATATCATCAAAAATTATTATAGAATTTGGTAAAGCATCATCTTGTGAGACTACGGTTTAGTGCTCGCTAAAAGGTAAGTATTTCATACCTTCTATAAGCTCTAATAGTTCTTTTAAAAACTTATATTTTGGTTAATATAGAGATTCTGAATACACGTACACATTTTCGAACTTAACTCCATTAGGATGCACAATTAAAGCTAATAAGCTGTTAGCTTTACCACAATTAGATGGACCGCAAAATACCGCACGAATACTGTCAGGGAGCAGTTCACCATGTCAATTCGAACGCTTTCCTTGTTTTACTATAGCGTCAAAATAAGGAACTTATAATTTTTAATGGATTGCTCTTTAAACTCCATGTCTATACTGCATGAACAATTAGTTACAACTAATCTTTTAGTGAAATAGTACAACGGTTATACAGTTTCATCTCTTTATTTCTCAACGAATTTTTTCTACTATAAATACATTATTTATTTTCTCGAACACTTAGTCATGATTCAACCTCTGGAGACTAATCATCGTCATGCATCGTAAGGAAGGGCATGGTCTCGTAAATAAGATCATAAATTCTTTACCAGTAGAGCTTCATTTGCCAGGCTATTAGTATTGCGGTCCAGGTACTAAGCTTGCTAAGCGTCTTGGTCGGAGGTATCCCGGAGTGAATCTGCTAGACGCAGCGTGCAAAGAGCATGATATAACGTACTCAAAAAATTGACAAGATTTAAAAGCCAGACACAAAGCAGATAAAATTTTATCTGAGAAAGCTTGGCAAAGAGTTAAAACTTTAGATTCAATTATTGGTTAAAGAGCAGCAGCTGCCCTAGTGACTGGCGCTATAAAGGTTAAAAGTAAATTTGGTATGGGGTTGAATCAGAAAAAGAAGAAACAGGGTATTAACAAAAGGAAACGAAGAATGGGTAGGTCAAAGAAAAAATAATGTAGTGCTTCAAGTGCAGTTATTAAGGCTGCCTTGCAAGACATAAATACTAAAAGCGAGAGGGCTCGAGATGTCATTAGTAGTGCTTTGAAAGGTGCTCGTAGTGCAGTTAACAAATTGGGAGGTAAAAAGTATGTTACGACTTCACGCATCTTACGCCTTCCTACACAGACGCTTAGTCTAGAAAAGCTTTAAAAAAAAAGCCCCTTAAAAAAGTTAGAAGAAATAACATTAACTGATCGAGCTCTTACGAACATAGGTTTTATGAAATATTCTAAAATCTTAAAAACTCCCCATTTTCGGGGAGTTTTCATGAGAAACAATTTACCTGCTGATGGTCCATGGTTTTGTAAAACAGCTATGATAAATTTTAATGATAGGAGTGGACCTGGAACTCACTGGGTGGCTTATCGAAAACGTGTTAATAATGTTATGTACTTTGACAGTTTTGGACATCTGCAGCCACCGACTGATTTAATGTTGTATCTAAAAGTTATTAAGGTAAAATATAATCATAAGCGATATTTAAATTTAACTTCTACATCTGCGGTCATTTATGCTTAAAGTTTCTTTTAGAACAAATATAACTCTCTTACATAGGGAGAAACCACTTGGTTACACTTTGACAAGCATGGAAAAAACATTAACACTTAGCCTCTCTGGTACATCTTCTATTTTGGAAGTACAGTATTTTCCACCGATTGAGTTATCGCCAAAACACAGCCACGTTCTTGGCTTAGTAGAACTTTTGTCCCTCAACTCAATCCCAAATATCGATGAAAATTGTAATAAATTTTATGTCGGCAATCAAGTTATTGTATTACCAACAGGCAGTTATGGGATTAAAGAAATTGGGTCATTTTTGATTAAAGTATTACAAACTCACAACATAACTCTTGATATTTAGCCAAACAATCATCCACTTCGGAGTGTTATTAAGCATAGTCATGGTAATGATCTTAGACCTAAAGATTATATAGGCAGTCTATTAGGTTTCACTTAGAGAGTTTTAAAAAATAATACAACTCATGTTTCAGACTTACTTGTAGCTATTCTTAAGATGAACGCATTAAGAGTTGAATATAATATCACGAGTGAAGCTTTCATAAACAGTCGCAAAGTACACACGATTTATGAATTTTTTTTCTGCTGTACCACTGGGATATAAATTTATTGAAGTTCCTTCACAAATTATTTATTTACCGATTATTGGACGTATCATTGATTATATACAACTATACAACTACGTATAGTAGATCAGGACGGTGATTTAGTCAATTTTTGGGGAGAAGTCATAACTATAAGATTGCACACAAGACCCTCTTTATAATGGGCATTATTTATAATCAGACGAATCATATAGGCAGCTCAATATGCACTCCAGCACAACGAGCTCTCAAAGCGTTAAGACGTCAGAGAAAAAAGTCCATTAAAGCATCGAGACATTCAAGAAAACGATTGACACATCAAAAAGTAACTCATCAAAACATTCAGTTTAGAAAAAGAGTCGGTCTAAAAATAAAAAGCCCTGGTGAAAACTAAATTGGATAATTTTTTGTTCTATACAAAATGGATGAGATTCTAAGTATTTTGTCTCCAGTCACATTTGACGAATTTATTGCGCACTATGAGATTTATGCTCATCAGCCGTATGCATCATAAACATATGGCAATAGTAATAAAATTCGCATTTCAATTTAACGTCAAGACTTGTGGCTTTTACCATCCAGAAGTTCTTTACATATTTACGGAAGATTGGTCAAAGCAGACGAAAATACAGCAGTAACAAATACCGCATCGATAAATAACGCCATTTGTCACTTATTTTAAGAAATACGATGTAAAATAAATGCTGTCGAGGTAGACAAGTGCAAAAATGTTGGTCTAACAACCCTGATGAAAAATTGGCTATCGCTTTATCCTGGTCAAAACAAACCTATGATAAATGCTGGTTGGCTTGGCGTTGGAGAAGAAGAAGATAATAGTCTTACTAACAATAATGGCTACTTTGATATCATACTTCCACTGAATATGATTTTGGGTTTTGCTGAAGACTATCGTAAGATAGTTGTTCACGTAAGACATGAGCTTATACTTACAAGAGCAAGAAACCATATAAATGCCGTGTTGTAAGCTCCAGTTAATGCCAATGCTGCTGATCCGGCAGCCGCAGCGACTTGGGAAGACTTTAAAATAGTAATATTGAAGCTTGAATGGCTTATGCTCTATGTGGTAATGTCAGATTTTCATAAAATTCGTTTATTAAATTATCTACAAAAAGATAAGTTTAAATCTATAAGTTTTCGAACTTGGAAATTATATGAGTATTCCCTATTATCTAGCACATCAAAATACACTTGGACAGTTAAGACATCTAATCAGGTGGAAAAGCCACGTTATGTTATTTTAGCCTTGCAGACAAACCGAAAAAATCAGAAAAACGTAAGCGCTAGCATGTTTGATCACTGCAATATAAGAAATGTGAAACTGTATTTAAATTCAAAATATTATCCTTATGGTGATCTTAATTTCAATATAACACGTAATCAGTATGCATTGTTGTACAATATGTATGCTAATTTTCAAAATTCATATTATGGCAAAAATTGTACACCTTCATTAGGCAAACATCACTTCCTCAATCGGATACCTTTAATTGTCCTCGATTGTTCCAAACAAAACGAGTCATTGAAAAATGCTCTTGTAGATGTAAGGTTAGAGTTTTAATTGCATAATAATTTCCCTACCAATAATTCAGCTTATTGCTTCATTTTACATGATCATGAGTGGGGATGTCAAGAAACTCATGTAAAAGAAACATAAAGCTAATTCATGGCTGTGCTAGCGTCAGTTCAGTTTCAACAGTTCTGAATAAAGGCCAATTCACGGCTCTGCTAGTCTCAGTTCAGTTTCAACCATTATGATTAAAGGTCGGAGCAACAGCTGAAGTAAAGAAGAAGCAGAAAATGAGTGACTCCGACAAGAGTAGTAAAAATTTATGAAGAGAAACGCAGAGAAAAAGTTGGAGAAAAGTGTTGAAAAAAATTATACAAAATTTTTAAAAGATAAGAATAAAAATTGTGTAATTGCTTAAGAAAGCTCTACATTAATAAATATGTCGCATAAACCGAGTCGAAGCAATTTTACGACTAACGTTAAGTATCCAAAAATTTTGATGAAGGATAACAATAACAGAAGCAAGAAATCTTGGTTGAAAAACCTCGTCGATAAGTATTCAACCAACAACGGGTCTTCTCCTCAAAGTCAATGGTATGAAAAGCTAAACAAAAATTGAAAAAATTGTAATAGGTTAAAATGAAATATTTTGTGGATATGCAAGGTTTCAAGAAACCAGGTACTGATTAAGTGCTCAAAAAATTGGCTATCCTTCCTCTCAATGCTAATAATACAGAGGCACAAGTATTTCTTTTTAAAGCACCTTTTACCTGGCGTAAATTACCGCAAAAGTATAAACATAAAAATATATACCTTGAACTTTGCTATCACGGACTAACATGAGACTCAGGAAAAATTGAGTATACAGAGATTGGAAACATTTAACGGGAAAATCTTGAAAATGCTATGAAAATATTTATTATTAAAGAACTGAAACAAAAGTGGCTTGAAAGATTTGGCTTCAAAGTTACTAATTTTTTTAAGTAAAATAAACTATTTGTAAAAAATGAAACTCAAAATGTGTCAAGATTAATTATTTTCATATCCTATAATGATCTTTATACTTAAATTACTATCTAACCAAAACCTAATAATTTAGTACATGAGAAAAATGCAGTCTTACTATGAGTTTAATCTCCTTCAAGCTTAAACAGAGTACCTAAACCGGACAGATGCATTTAAATATGAGAGTTTTCTTTAAACTGAAGCTGCGAGTGCACAAAATTTAGAGCATAAAATATAGGGAGGTATATATTTCAGCTAACCTTGCTATGGAATTCATTCCTTAAATCATCCTCGACTGCGAAGCATATCGTTCAAACTTCAAAGGATGAAATACATTGTAGACGTTCAGGGTTTCAAAACCTGTGACAACAAATTTATTTTTACAGAAATTTCGCATGTTGAACTTAGGAAAAAAAATTCCATGCCTGTTGTAATTGTACTCAAGCCACCTTTTGCAAGGAAAAATTTATCTTTTCGGGACAGAAGGCAAAATCAACGGTTGATAACCAATTTCATGGCATAAGCTGGAATTATTGCAATGTTCCTCATGAAGGAGGACAAAAAGTTTTTAAAAATGAGCTGGTTGACGCTGTAAAGGTGTATGTTAAGAGCCTCACGAAAAATAAATATCTTCAAGAGATAATACCGTACAAGTAATATTATTTTTGAATATAAAATATATAATAAGCGAGTTTGTTACTTATCTTTCCTACCATTTAGAGTCTTTAATGTCAAGAAGTATGAATGTCCAGCCCTAGGAAAACTTACCAAGGACTATTTGCCATGTAAATACCACAGCTTCAGTAGTAACTCTTTAAGTGCCAAAAGAAATATCCAGGCAATAAAAAATTAGATGCTGCAGGATACTGTGTTCAATATTATGTACAAAGCAGGTTTTTGCAATTAAAATGTACTGATATTTTGGAAAACTCTTTATATATCAACTGTATTTTCAATAAACAATTTTTCATTTTAATTTTCTACTAAAAATTTCTTTATCCTAAAAACCTTGTCAACAGCATAAGCATAAGCATAAAAAACTTACACAAAAACTTCCTGTAGCTAATAAAGCATCGCAAACAGAGAGAGCTCCGTGTTCAAGTTGCTTGTGGNAAAATGTACTGATATTTTGGAAAACTCTTTATATATCAACTGTATTTTCAATAAACAATTTTTCATTTTAATTTTCTACTAAAAATTTCTTTATCCTAAAAACCTTGTCAACAGCATTATTATAAGCATAAACAACTTATACAAAAACTGCCTATAACTAATAAAGCATCGCAAACACAGAGAGCTCCATGTTCAAGTTGCTTGTGGTATCAAAATAATTCAGCGCGCACTGATAAAAGCAGCTGTGAAATAGATGAGCTCCATCTCCAACAAAACTCAAGCAGCTCGCCGATCATACTAATAACCCACAAAACTCAAACAGCGTGTCAATATATCAAGTGACGCGCGCAGATAAAATAAAGCCGTACAAGAGAGCTCCATCTTCCGCAAACCAAAACTCAAGCAGCGCGCCAATATACCAAGCGCCGCACGCAGATAAAATAAAGCCGTGCAAGAGAGCTTCATCTCCCACAAACCAAAACTCAAGCAGCGCGCTAATATACCAAGTGGCGTGCGCAGATAAAATAAAGCCGTGCAAGAGAGCTCCATCTCCCGCAAACCAAAACTCAAGCAGCGCGCCAATATATTAAGTGGTGCGCGCAGAGAAGTCTGCAGGAAAGGAAAGGTGTGTCAAAGTCGCCATGGCGATTGTAGCACAGGTGTGCTAGAGTTACCCTTGTTTATCTACTTTTATCTTTTGATTCACCCACCTTAGACCTTTTTCAACCTTCACATCTTTTTTCTCGTTTCTGATCATAAATTTTTTCCACTTTTCTTGCCGCCGTTTATTTTCTGCTTCTTCTTTACTCTAGCTTTTGCTCTGACCTTTATAAATGAAAGCTTAGAATAAACTGATGCTCACAGAGCTCATAAATCGGGTTTATATAGATTTATATGAGTTTCTTGGCATCTCCACTCATTGGACTATACTAAACGACATGATCATGTAAAATTAAGCAATAAGCTGATATATTAGCAGGAAAGTTGTTATGCGAATAAAATTCTAGCTTTACATCGACTGGAGCAATTTTTAATAACTCGTTTTGTTTGAAACAATCTTTGACGATTAAAGGTATCCGATTAAAAAAGTAATGTTTGCCTAATAAAGGCATTTTTTTTTCATAGCATAAATTTTGAAAATTAGCATACATGTTACACAGCAATGAATACTGATTACGTGTTATGCTAAGATTAGGATCACTATAATATTGTAAATTTAGATAAAGTCTCACATTTTTTATGTTGCAGTGATCAAACGTGCTAGCGCTTGCATTTTTCTGATCTTTTTGGTTTATTTAAAAGGCTAAAATAACATAACGTGGCTTTTCCAACTAATTAGATGTCGTAACTGTCCAAATATGTTTTGATGTGCTAGATAATAGGGAATACTCATATAATTTCCAAGTTCGAAAACTCATAGATATAAACTTGTCTTTTTGCAGATAATTTGATAAACAAATTTTATAAGAATCTGACATTACCACGTAGCACATAAGCCACTCATCATTAATATTACTATTTTAAAGTCTTTTCAAGTTGCTGTTGCAGCGGGATTAGCAGCATTGACATTTACTGAAGTTTGTAACACGCCATTTAAATCGTTTCTTGACCTTGTAAGTATAAGCTCATGTTTCACACTACCGCCGATTTTACAATAGTCTTCAGCAAAACCTAAAATCATGTTTAGTGATCACATAATATCAAAGTAGCCGTTCTTATAAGTAAAACTATTACCTTCTTCCTTAACGCCAAGCCAACGAGCATTTGTTGTAGGTTTTTTTGGTCGGGACAAAGCGATAGCCAATTTTTCATCAGGGTTGTTAGACCAACATTTTTGCACTTGTCTACCTCGACAGCATTTATCTCATATCGTATTTCTTTAAATAAATGACAGATGACGTTATTTATTAATGCGGTGTTTGTTACTGCCGTATTTTTATCTGCTTTGATCAATCTTTCGAATTATGTAAAGAGCTTCTGGATGGTAAAAGACACAATCCTTGATGTTGAATTGAAATGCGAATTTCATCACTTTTGCCATATGTTGATGATCGATACGGCTGATCAGCATGAATCTCATAGTGCGCAATAGATTCGTCAAATGCGATTGGAGACTAAATACTTAAAATCTCGTCCATTTTGTATACAACAAAAAATTATCCAATTAAGTTTCCACCAGGGCTTTTTATTTTTAGACTGAGACTTTTTAAAAACTGAATATTTTAATGAGTTGGTTTCTGATGTGTTAATCGTTTTCTTAGACGTCTCGTTGCTTTGATGGACTTTTTTCTTTGATTTCTCATCGCTTTAAGAGCTCGTTGTTGACCGAGTTCTAGAGTGCATATTGAGCTGCCTATATGATTTGTCTGATAATAAATGATACCTATTATGTGCAATCAATAGTTATACAATATTAAAGGGTTTTTTGTGCAATCTTATAGTAATGACTTCTCCACGAAAATTTACTCAATCACCATCCTGATCTACAATACGTAGCTGTATATGATCAATGATACTTCCAATGATCGGTAAATAGATTATTTGTGAAAGAACTTCAATAGTCTTATATTTGGGTGGTACAGGGAGAAAAAATTCATGAATCGTGTGTTCTTTGTGACTGTTTATGTAAACTCTACTTGTGGTGATACATTCAACATTAAGATGCGTTTTATTTAGAATAGCTACAGGTTAGTCTAGAATATGAGTGGTATTATTTTTTAAAAACTTTCTGAGTTAAACCTAATAGACGGCCTATCGAATTTTTAGGTCTAAAATCAATAGAATTGCTGTACTTGATAACACTTCGAAGCGTATTATTGTTTGGCGTGATTTTGAGAGTTATGTTGCAAGGTCGTAATACCTCAATGAAAAATAATCTTATATCTCTAATCTCATAACTGCATGTTAGTTATACAATAACTTTATTTTCAACATTAAATTTATTACAATTTTTATTAACATTTGGAATTGAGTTTAATGGTAAAAGTTCTACTAAGCAAAGAACGTAGTTGTGTTTTGGTGATAATTCAATCGGTGGAAAATACAGTGCTTCTTAAATAGAAAAAGTACCAGAAAGGCTGAGTGTTGATGTTTCTTCCATGGTGGTTGAAGTGTAACTAAGCAGTTTCTCATCATGTAAGAGAGTTACAATTGTTTTAAAAGAAACTTTACGCACAAATGATCGAAGTTGTAGGAGTTAAATTCTTAATATCGCTTCTGATCATATTTCACTTTACTGTATTTTAGATACAACATCAAGTCAGTAGGTAGCTGCAGATCTCTAAAACTGTCAAAGTACACATTATTACCACGTTTTTAATGAGCCACACAGTGAGTTCCAGATTTTTTTTTATCATCAAGATTAACTATAGCTGTTTCCGAAAAGCATAGGCCGTGAGCAGATGAACTGTTTCTCATGAATACTTCATGAAAATGGGGAATTTTAAAGATTTTAGAATATTTTGAGGTTTTTTTTTTGAAACCTTTTCCGGCGTAAGACTTTAAAAAGATTCACAATCTAGATTCATGTGGTTTGAGATAAAGACCCTTTTCAAGTGCGATAGCTGCCATGGTTTAATTATGTCTCTGACCTTCTGCTAGCTGCTTTTTGGCTGACTTAGCAGCATTCATGCTCTTAATGATTCCAGCTATTTTATTAGCTATATCGCCGGTTTCACTTGAACCAGCAAACAAGGAAATTAAAAATAAAACTTCACCCATCTTAGTAGGAATGCGTAAGATGCACGGAATCGTAACATACTTCTAACCTCCCGATTTTTTAACTGCACGACGAGCACCCTTCAAAGTCCTACTAATGACATCTTGAATACTTTTGCTTTTTGTTTTCATGTCTTCCGAGGCAGCCTTAATAACTGTATTTAAAGCACTACATTGTTTTTTCTTTGACCTACCCATTCTTCGTTTCCTTTTGTTAATACCCTGTTTCTTCTTTTTCTGATTCAACTCCATACCTTATTTACTTTTAACCTTTATAGCACCAGTCACTAGGGCAGCTGCTGCTCTTTTTCCAATAATTAAATCTAAAGCTTTAACTTTTTGCCAAGCCTTCTCAACTACAATTTTATCTGCTCCGTGTCTGGCTTTTAAATTTTGTCGATTTTTTGAATACGTTATATTATGCTCTTTGCACGCTGCGTCCAGTGGATTTACCCCTGGATCGCCTCTAGCAAGACGCTTAGTGAGCTTGGTACCTGGACCGCAGTACTGATAGCCTGGTAAATGAAGCTCTTCTGGTAAAGAATTTATGACTTTATTTACAAGACCGTGTCCTCTCTTACGACGAATGATGATGATGATTATTTTTTAGAGGTTGGATTATTGCTGAGTGTTCAAGAAAATAAATAATGTATTAATGGTAGACGAATTCGTTGGCAAATAAAAAGCTCAAACTATATAAGCGTTGTACTATTTCATGAGGATTAGTTTAAACTGATTATTTATACAGTATAGACATGAAGTTGAAAGTGCAATTCGTAAGATTACAAAGTTCTTATTTTGACGCTACAGTAAAACAAGAAAAAAGTTCAAATCGATATGGCGAATTACTCCCTGACAGTAGTCGCGCAGTATTTTGCAGTTCATCTAATTGTGGTAAAACTAATAGCTTATTGTTTCATTTAATCATGCATCCCAATGGAGTTAAGTTTGAAAATATGAACGTGTATTTAAAACCGCTACATCAACCAAAGTACAAGTTTTTAAAAGAACTATTTAAGCCAACAGAGGGTGTAAAATTCTTACTTTTTAGTGAACGCGAAACTGTAGTATCAGCAGATGATGCTTTACCGAATTCTATAATAATTTTTGATGATATATCCTTCGAAAAACAAGATGCTGTAAAAGCCTTTTTCTGTATGGGTAGACACAAAAATGTCGACTGCTTTTATCTTCGCCAGTCATATGCTTAAGTGCCAAAGCATTTCGTAAGGAAAAATGTCAAATTTTTAGTTTAATTTCGTCAAGATGAAGTTAATTTGAATTTAGGCAAATAAATAATGACCGCTACACAAAAGGCTCTCATAATCTTGCCATACATTAAGGACATACCTAGCGTAATCGTTACAGTGTGTTGCAAGACATTGGATCATCATCATGTATAGACAAGAGAAAGACGTTTTACGCGAGTTAGTGCAGGCACGAGAGGCGGTTAAAGAAAAGTACATACAGTTGAAGTTTGGAAAAAATAAGGCTGAAAACTTTCAAACCAATAACAGACCCTTTAATGAGAATTATCGCCAAAGCAAAAAAACACAAAAGTAATAGTATTAATTCTGTTCCACACAATTATTTTTATAATAAAAATAATGAAGAAAGTAATGAAGTTGATAAATTGAATCAACAAAAAGAAAGCAGAGAAACATTTAGTGATCATGATTCAACATTTGAGTCTGCCATTAGTAAAAGTGATGATGATACCAATTTAAATAATACTATTCGACATCAATTTCATGATTCTGTTCAAGTCAGTAAAAATTTATCAAATAATTTTTATTTACAAATACTTATTTAGAATCAGGAAGATTTATTAGATTTAAAGTATGGAGTGCGAAAAAAACATGAAATGTACAAGTTTGGTGATTTGAGAATAGACTTTGAAAATAATTATATCAAAATGAATGATTTAAATTATCCACTGACTTCAGGAATAATGAAGTTACTTTTCAAAAAGCATTCTAATGAATCTCCGTTGACACAGGAGGATTTTGAACAATACTACGTATTATTAAAAATTTCAAATGTTCACAAAAAAGGGTTTAAAAAAAAACGGAGCCATTCGAACCCATAATAGTAATACGCTGAATAGAATAATTGCTACAATCTTCGATCTTACGGTTTCTGAAAAAGGTGGATCATTGCTACCTCATTATAAGACTGCCCGAATAATGCAACAAGTAGATTATTCACACTGGGATGATCCTAATGAGTTAGTGGATCGTTAACGCTTATTAATAGCTGAATAATCGGCAGGAAAGACAAGTCATGGCAATGGAATTATATCAATCATCGAAGATTTTTGTGAGGGAAAATGTAATACATAGATATTGATGCATGTTTTCTTTGCCTTAGTATCAAAACGAGCGAGTGTCGATGTATTCGGTCGAAAATTGGGTAGGACCAAAGGCAGTAGCCAAGGTCCTTCCGGTATTGGATACAAGCTTACTACAGATAGACAGTATGACTTAGATAATATAAGGCTGTGCAATGTTAGAACACAAAAACATCCTTAAGATGCTGTAAATTATAGTTACTGAAATAAAGTAATTAAAAGACTTGAAAAAAATAAATAAATTTGGAATTTTTATATTCGACTTACAAAAAAAATTTCCATTCATTCAATCTAGAGAATCCAAACCTAGACAATTAATACATAGATAAAATCGGTGAGGATTTGCGTAAGGCAAAAAGGCGTAATTACTCTCGCCGAAAATTCAACATACGTGGTTTATATGAGACTTGGCAAGCAGATCTTATAGAGATACAGCCTTACGCTTCCGAAAGCTAAGGATATCGGTAAATGCTCACTGTAAAAGATATTTTCTCCAAGTACGCAGGGGCTGTACCTGTCAAGAGAAAAATCATTGAAGAATTAACTGCAGCAATGCATTCGATATTGAAAAACGGACGGGTGTCCGTGAACATGCAAACTGATTGTGGCAAGGAATTCTATAATGCAAACTTCCAAAATCACATGCAAAAATATGAAACAAATTAATACTCAACGTACAGCACTTTGAAAGCGTCTTAATGCGAGCGATTTCATCGTTCTTTAAAAGATTTAATGTTAAAAAAATTTAGTTTGCAAGGCAATTATAAATGGTTAAATATGTTACAAATGTTAAATGAATTTTATAATAATAGAAAAAACCAAACAATTGATTTGCAACTAAAAGATGTTATGGCTAATAATAAAATTTAAATTTTCAAGAAGTTGAACAGAAAATGTGAAAATAACAGTAAGTTTAAGCCTAAATTCAAAATAAGTGATAAAGTACAAGTAAGCCAAACGAAATAAACATTTGAAAAATGATATACACCAAATCGGTCAACGGAAATATTTACCATAACGCGAGTAGCAGCAACAAATCCAATAACGTATCACCTCAAAGATTACCAAGAACAACCTATTTCTGGAGGTTTTGACGAACAAGAACTGCAAAAAACAAAGCATCCTGATGTATACCTCATAGAGAAGGTTCTTCGATGACAGTACATACAATTGTTGGACAAA
>NW_019380038.1:67196-110576 GCF_000648655.2 Copidosoma floridanum | reverse complement strand
ATGTGTGTGTGTGTGTGTGTGTGTGTGTGTGTGTGTGTGTGTGTGTGTGTGTGTGTGTGTGTGTGTGTGTGTGTGTGTGTGTGTGTGTGTGTGTGTGTGTGTGTGTGTGTGTGTGTGTGTGTGTGTGTGTGTGTGTGTGTGTGTGTGTGTGTGTGTGTGTGTGTGTGTGTGTGTGTGTGTGTGTGTGTGTGTGTGTGTGTGTGTGTGTGTGTGTGTGTGTGTGTGTGTGTGTGTGTGTGTGTGTGTGTGTGTGTGTGTGTGTGTGTGTGTGTGTGTGTGTGTGTGTGTGTGTGTGTGTGTGTGTGTGTGTGTGTGTGTGTGTGTGTGTGTGTGTGTGTGTGTGTGTGTGTGTGTGAAAAAAAGTATATATATATATATATGTGTGTGTGTGTGTGTGTGTGTGTGTGTGTGTGTGTGTGTGTGTGTGTGTGTGTATATATATACTGATATTCTGAATCCTTCCACTGGCCGACTAACTTTTTGTACTGGTACAGGAAAAACCCGTACCATTTATCGGATTTTGACGTACTAAGCATTAGGTTTAGCTATACTTAATAAGGTACTTGAAAGTATGACACCGTACCAAATATACCTGTACCAGTACACATTTTTCTTATACAGAGTATCGAAAATATTTGTACTAACATATAGAACCTGTTTTTCTGGTAAAAACAATCTTCCGTGTAGCCGCTTTATTCTAATAAAATTGACTGGTGGTTTGCTATGCTGTAACGAAACGGAACTTTTTAAAAATTAGCTCTTTATTATTAATATTAACTAAGAATGGGTACTTTTCTCTATTGTGCAGGCACGTTTTTTTTAATAGAATACAAGTATGTGAGTGACAGCAGCGACGTTGAAATGATTATTACTGAAGGTATTTTGCCAATATTTTATAATGAAATTTTAATTATGTACAGTAATTGTATAAATTTATGTTTTTGTAAGGAAGAGGCCAAGAGAAAATTTAATGAAGAAACGAAAAATGTGTTAGATAGCGTGACTAGTAGAGTCTTCAAAGATGTTGCTGGAAAAAATGAACTCGACTTCAAATATTACATTGATTTGACAACTGATGTTAAAATTCAACACTCACTTTTAAATATAGTTACTAAATAATAATATTTTTTTTTACAGAGTATACAAATTTTTGCTCTATTCCTCTAACAGAAAAAACAACTCTGGAAAATCACCCATTAGAAAATAATGGTTTTCTAAAGTATAACCCGAAGGCATCAAAACTTTGACTTTAAGATTTATTGATAGCCATAGGAAGAGTTAAGATAGATGGAAATCGTTTTCTGTACAATGTAAATGGTAGTGAAGAAGAATTGTTTCTATTGAGTGTTATTCTTAGACTAAAGACTTTATTTCCTTTTTTTTTACCTGAGATTATTCCAGCTTTAATGTTGTATTTCAATAATTTTGTAATTCATAATCTTGTACCATTGCAAAGACCTTCAGATATGTTTAAGTTTCGTATTAACATAACAATAGCGTTGATTTTTAAATCTCATTCGTGTGAAAAAAGACCTTGTTTACTACTATTTAAATATTCTGTAGAGAAATTAGTACAAACACTATCGTCTAATCTATCTACTCCTTTGTGAGTTGCTTTATCAATACTACAGTACGTTACTAATGTTCCTACGATATTATTTAAAATTTTTTTGTTAAACAAGTGAGTGTATTCATTGTGAGATGTTAATATAGCTTTACTTATAAAAGAATCATCATCATTATTAAAAATTTAAGAACATATATCATTTGTTTTCCATGTCTGAGGAACTAAAAAAGTTTTGATTTTGCCTTCTCCTATATCCAGTAGCAATGAAGAAAATTTTTTATCAATTAAACATTTATTATTTTTTAAATGTGAAAAGTACTAAATAAAGGCCAAAAATTGAAAAATTTTATGATTTCTTGAACAATAGTAATTTTGCTTCCGTTTTTTACTACTATGAGAATCTGACAATAGTCTCCACCTAATATTAGTATTTTATTTCCAAAAGGTTTATCACTACTAGATAAATCTTTGGAAGTCCTATCAACNAGGAGGAAAAAAGTGCCAAGCACAAGCACGCCTAGCTTTCAAAAGCCACGTCCGAGCAAGTAAGGGGGAAGTTGTGTTTACGTGCAGCGAGCGGTGGATAATAAAGGGAGATGGGGGGGGTGGGGTGGAGAAGAGGTATCCGAGACTCTGGTCAATTAAGTGCAGGAAATTAGAGTTTTAATTACGCAGTCATTCAGAAAATTAGATCGGCGCGGCTCGAAGCAAGAAGAAGAAGAAGAGGTGGCAAGCAGGCGCCTCGTCGCCACCTTTTGTGCAAGTATATATAAGACGGTGGCGCATGCTTATTCCCCTATACAACGTCATACGTATATACAACCTACCCTTTTGGTTTTCTTTGGCCGTCCCCCTCGTTTCAAGTTAAACACGCACGCCGTGCCCTCTCCGATTTTTCTCTCCTCTTCCTTTCCTTGCCATATTTTACAAATTCACGGATAAAAGCTCTCTTTTTTTTTTTGCCTCTCTCGTTTTTAAACGAACGAGTTTTAACGCTTTACCAGAGATTTCTCTTATCGAATGCTCGCAACACAGGGTTGGAGTTCTCACTAGCCGGGACTCAAATCTAATTACATGCCCTGTGACGGGTGCTCGATGCGCCGAGAGCCGTCGGTCCAGCTGTTGTGTACCATCGCTACCCCATATATATATATATAGTATGGCGTGTCGGGCGCATGCATGCACGGGCTCGTTATCTCCGAGCACATCTGCACGATCATCTCCCCCCACCCACGTGTCTGTCGCGTAGGCAGCGGCAGCTCTCTCTCTCTCTCTCGACGTCTTCGTATTGTTAATGGGACTGCTGATAATACCGATTTCTAATTAACGCGTGATGCCTACCCCCCCCGTGCTATCTCACCCTCTTGTGCAACGCGAAACTAATTGTTGGACTGCAGAGACTATGCATACATGTACGTACCAAACCGCAGTTGCCGTATATATATACGTACGCGCTCTCTCGGCTGTGAAGATGAGGGTGATTATTTCGTGACGCTCGATCTGCGGAAGGCAATGCGATCAATGTGGCCGATGTGCGGGATTGGGGGAGACGATCGTGTGTCGTTGGCCCGTCAGAGGATATAAAAGAACGATGGCGTGCTCTCGCGGCGGTGAAAGTTTCGATTAAAAGTCCCGGCGGTGGGTAATCGGTATCGGTCGTTCAAAATTTCACTTTACCTACTCAGTGTCCACTTAATTTCGAAAAAACTCGCATATATTTATAATATGTAGTAGCGCACGAGGTAGAGAGTGTCCTCGAGCCAAAATGCACGGATGTGTGGGAAGGTTCGTCAAAACTGCCGGTCGTTTCGAGTTTGCATCAAGAGGTGTGTATGTACGTGTATACCTATACTCGTGCCAAGTGTTCCCATTTCGATGGGCGCGTGAGAGCGCTGGGGTCCCGGTTGATGTTTGCGTATCGCGAGAATTGCGCCTTGAATGCCGCCTATACCCCGCGTGTTTGTCAACGTCCTGATTGTTTCGCGAATTAGATTATTGTTTATTCGATGAACGATGGGTCGTTGGATTGGGCTTTTCTTCCCCCCCACCCAATTCGTCGGAGTTGATTGGACGATTGTTCGTCGTTGGTTGGAAACTATTTCTACCGTCACTGTACCGTTACCTAAAAACAAGTGAGTGCAAATAGAAATAAATGTAAAACGTGTAAGATAAAAAAGTAGGAAAAGAATCATCAGGATGGCGTTGTCGGTGATGGCAAATTGCAGGAAAAATGCCTCTTTGAAGACGTACGCCTTTAAGATAACGCATAAAATCGAACTTGAAGAAAAAAAGGAAAAAAAAAAAGAAAATGAATACACAAAACAAAAGTTCTAAGTAAAATAAAACCGAAAGAAGAAAAATAATAACCATAATGATGAGAATGAATATGTATGAAGCAACTGAAAAAAAAAATATGTAAGTAAATAAGTAAATATTAAACCATGTAATAAGCAACAAATGGTAATTTAACAATCATAAATGAAAGTAAGACCCGCAAGGGCATATTTATTAATTTATTATGTAAGAGGGAAGAGCGCAAACACGAACAATATGTGTAATAACACAATTATAAACTTGCGGAAAACTAATCGAAGCCTGTAAAAGAAAAATTAACGAGGATGTTCATAGGAACACCCCATTAATTTTTCTCATATAATGAGTATACATTTTAACACGAACAACATAATACAGACACTAACTTAACAATTATTACCGAGGTGGTACAGAAAAGAACGTTGTCGAGGGCGAAAACGAAGCGGCCTCGGACGTTTCACGTACAGTATGGAACATACTACGTGGGTTGGCCTTCAGCTATTAGTATTAAGAAGGAGCATAAGTGGGGGAAGAAAGAGCATAAAAAGGTCCGCAGCAGTGGCCACAGGGCTCTTTAACGTCGGGACTGGAAGAAGGAGAGTGACAATAAGTAACTTGGCACCGCAAAGTGCCTTCCGTCAAGGAATGTAGCAATAAAGTGATTGATTGAGTTTAACTGCCACGTTGTTATTAAGCACCCCGAACCTTTAGAATCCTACGTAACAGTGCTTCATCTTGATAAAATCTACTTCTAATTAATGTATTAATTTACTTCAATAACATGATTTTTTTATAGCTATTTTGTTAATAACATTTTTTTTCGGGTTCTGTACAATTTTATAAGAAACAGAAAGAAATATTTCACTGACTTAACCCGAATAGCATAGAAGTTTGGTTATCAATTATTTACTGTTGTTATATAAAAAGGATTGTTTGAAAATTTTCATAACATTAAGCATAACATTAAATTAATAGACAAAAATTAAGTATAAAATAGTTTAATCCAAAGAATAATTAAAACTTTATGCTGCATGCTATTTAACAGCAGAATAACAAAAAATTTAATTTTTTGAATTATTTATTGATGAATAATATGTTGATTAGCATTTTTTTTAGTCTTTTATGAAATATTTTGTTAAATCTTTAGGGAAAAAATATAAGGCTTAAAGACAATATGTGCTTATTTATTCACGTTGGTTTTTATTTGTAATTAATGAAAAATCTTACCGATGTAAAATCTCAACTTTAAAAATGACAGTTGCTCTCTAGTACATGGAAAATAAGATATCATTCTGATTCTGACATGAGTGATTATCAGAGTAAAAGTGAAACCTTCGTACTTTTAGAATCTACTTTTATTTTAATAAATCTTCCTATGATACTGCTTAATTCGTTTGCACGTCGTTTAGCATCTGTTTCATTCCACACATTGTGAAATCCCTGATAACAAATACACACCATGTCAAATACTGTTATATTGAAAATTGATATCTTTCTATAGTAGTACGTGACAGATGTTTCTGAATGAGAAAAACTAAGTTCTTTTTGTAGGTCAAATGAAGCTACCCAATTAGAAGTGTCTACTGGATTTCTTCTAGAAATCCATACAGAATTTTTAAAGGATTACCAAAGAAAACAAATAATTAAGAAAAAAAAACTATTAGTTAAAAAAAGATCAGCTAATCAAAAAGACTCCCAAAATACTAACAGAATGTACTATGAAGTTAAACAATCAACATGAGACCATGCCACACCGCACTACAACATACCATAACAGAAGCCAATGTATGATGATTTAGAGCATTCAAAATTTTATATGAAACAATTTTTGAATCCAAAACATAATTTTTGTTATACAGCGATGACAGACAATATAAACAGTGCAGTTGACGCTGTTTCAGGAGACACGTTATCTATGACCTAATTAATCAATAATTTACACAATTTTATGGTGGTCCAAGATAAAAGTAATAAGGAAAAAAACAAAGAGTTAAAAGAACAAATTAGAATTTAAATAAAGTTACTGAAGTATTAGAAGTGATACGAGAGTTTAAATTGAGTCAAATCCTTGATACAAATTAAAAAGCTCAAACTGGAAGAATGCACTTTCTATAGTGCTTAAGGCTAAAGGAAGTTTGAAAGTTCTGTAAGTGGTCATTCCCTTTGGAAGCAGAATAGAAGCAATACTTGTCCAAGCCATCGTAAGAATTTTTTTTTCAATTGATATGAAATAATAAATTAATCTTTTGTATAGACAAGTTTCTCCAGATCCACTAGGACCATCGATTTTTTTTTTTTTTTAATTTCATTATTTCTTTTTCTGCTAGTTCACCTCAAAACACTCACAGGTAATCAAACGAACATATTTTTTTTCCAGTGCTCAAAAATACCCTTTTTTTTTTTTTTTTTTAATTTCATTATTTCTTGCAAAATTCAACGTTGATCATGACTNGAGATGGGGGGCTGCTAGTGGTACTATATATGGTATTGGTGTCAATAAAATACGAGATGAAGCTTAACCTCCATCACCTTAAAAAATAATTTTTAAACATTAAACTTTCTTAGTATTTGTTGATTTATTATTTTTTGATCAGCTCTGGTCAGCTTTTCGTGATTATATATTGTATTTACATGTGCACGTATTATTGCGTTGGCAGCACAGCTAACCAAAGCTGTTCGGGAATGGATATTGCAAATGTATCGAGTAAATCTAATACATTGAAATAGTACACGTAAGCTTATTGTAAACTGAAAAGATTGAGGGTGACTATAGGTGGTAGTTTTAAGTTATGTTTATTATGTAAACAATAAGTATTCTTTAGAAGAAGTAAACTTACAAGTATTTAGTTACGACAATTAGATTTTTTACCACCATCTAAAATAGTAGACAAATTACAAAACTGTTTTCCTGCCAAAAGCCCCCCCCCCCTTTTCTCATCTACACATATTTTTCAATCACCAATAACATAGTAGGGTCCCTCTTTTGGTACGTTTTCTCTTCAATAATACATTTAGTTTCAAATTATGNATTTATACATCAACACGTTAGATTCTGTACATATTCCACAAATCTACTATTGCTTATCACTGAATAAGTAAAAAATTTTTTTAGCTGATACTATACATATTTTGCACAGCGGTTATAAACTTGTTATTTTTTATTTCTACATAAGCTGCAATTTTTTTAAAGTGTTTGTGCTTATTGATATTTTCTCGTTCTCTACTCTAACCACTGAGTAGATAAAGTCGCTATAATTAAGAGGCACCGTTATTATTTTATTACAGATTGTCAATTCCTTACGACTTTCTGTATCAACTAAAAACTGATTTATTTTAATGAATGAGCCTGACTCTGTTTGAGCATAGCAGTTAGTCATGCGTACATTTGATTTCTTACTTGTTGAAAATATGCAACCTATTTTTAACATTCAATGATAACCAGGTGTTTTTTTAAAGATTAAGTTTGATAAATTAAAAATATTTTTTATAAGATTTCTGTTGTACTAACTGTTTTAAAATAAAAAAAAAACCTTTCACCATCCCACTGGTCCAAATATATTACTTACTTGAGTGATTAGCAAATACCACACGGATTTATGTATAAAACTTGAACTCAAATTCAGACCATTATTTTCGTTTTCGACAGCGGTGTATGTATGATGTATTTGTTTACAGCTTGAAAACTTGTACAGCCAAAAAGTTAAAAATGATAAGTGATGCTATCAAAAGTTTTTACGTAAATCGGAAAGCGCGAGAAAATGATGTCCCTAGCTTTTGCTTTTCTCTACCTCAATTGAGCCCCTGAAATAACTATTTTAATAATAAATCCACTGAAAAACTGTTGGATTTTGAATATCTGATGCCTACTAGCCAAAAATTTTGTTTTGTTAATAAATCCACTGAATTACTCTTGGACTTTAAATCAACGATACCTACTCACATGTGATTTTTAGAAATTTACTGAAAATCTATTGGACTTTTAATTGCTAATACCTACTCGTCCAATATCTTGTTTTATTAATAACTCCACTGAAAAGCTGTTGGGTTTTAAATCGCTGATAAGATTTAAAAAAATTTACTTAAAATCTGCTGAGCTTCTAATCACCAATGCCTACTTGGCCAAGATTTTGTTTTATTAATAAATCCACTAAAAAACTGTTAGGTTTCTTATCATCGATGCTCACTTGCCTGACAGATTGTTCTATTGATCAATGCACTAAAATATTGTTCAATAGCTAATCTATTTTGTAATCTAACTTAGATGATTTTTTTTGTTGTAGTAGCTCTTTGCATGTTCATTTAGTCTTCTTGAATTCTCACTGAAATACTCTTCAAGTCCTCTTGGTACTCTCTTGAGTTCATTGGTTATCTGTATATATTCTGTATAGTTGCGACAGCTGTGATACGTAGGAGAGTACTCGGAAGGACAGAGAGGACCCAAATAGTACTGAGAAAACTAAAAAGGGCTTTTTGAGAGAGCCTTAAGAGGACTAGACGTGATTTGCCCTTCGCAGTTACGTCTGAATCTGCGTTTGAAACTACTCACGATATCTTTATAATGGAGAGCAGTTGTCTTTAAAAAATGTTATATATAATTTTTATACCTTACAAGTAACGAGATATTTTTATAATTATCACCACTGGACTTATCTCATTTCTTTAAAAATCAGTATTACGAACGAGTCAGTCAATTTTATTGACATGTGCCTTTTGGCGAGTCTCCAAACATATTTTCTAAAATCAATATTTTTTTTTGTTATCAGCCACATTTCTTTAGATTTTATCACATTCGCTGCTAAGTAGTCTATTTTGGCTACTTTGTTATTTCTATGTTTTTTTTGTAATGTTGTTTCTTACCTACATGATTAAGGATTTGTTTATGTTTAAGTATTACGTGTCGAAGCCTTAAAGGTTTTTACTATCGTCGTTTTCAAGTACAAGTAGTAACTTATTATTATTCTTATGTATAACAAATAATAATGATTCGAAAAACTTATTTAAAAATGACAATGGCAGTGCCGTAACCATTTTTTTTAATTCAGAAAAATTTAATGTGCTGTTATAAATGACTACCTTATAAAACAAGGAAACTTTGTCATAATAATCTATTTTAATGTACTCTGTAATTTTATGTTCATGTATATTTTGTTGCTTGTGAAAAAAAAAAATTGTATTTTCTCCTAAGCGGCGATGTATATGATTCCTCGACGTTGGTAATTGTTGTGTAGTAATTTAACGACATTTTATTTCACATTAGATATTAACGAAAAACGTTTGGAGACCATAAAAAGAAAGCAAGAAGCATCTGTTGACAACTTTATGGACAGTGATTAGCGCGTAAAACATTCAAATCAGCCAAATAAATCGTCGACCAACGTGAATTAAAGTGTTCATAATTACATAAACGCGTTCGAACGCGTGGAATCACAGTATTGCAGAAAAAGTACCAAACGAGTATTTAGATTCTAGTCTAAATATCGAAAAAATGATTGATATGTACAAGGAGTGGATGAACTCTAAGGAAGGAGCAAGTTATGCCACCAAAAATGAGTACAGACATATATTTACCAGTCAGTTCAATATGTACTTCCATAAACTAAAAGAGACCAATATGATATTTGTGCATCGTATCAATACCTACCTGATGACAAAAAAGGTCCACTCCAAAAAAAGTTTAAAATTCACATTGAGAACAAAAATTATTCTCGTATCTTGATGAATAAGAATACTGAGATTTACAAAAATGATCTATTGACATGTGTAGCTATTGACAATTAGAAGTGTCTACTGGATTTCTTCTAGAAATCCATANATTGGTTATCTGTATATATTCTGTATAGTTGCGACAGCTGTGATACATAGGAGAGTACTCGGAAGGACAGAGAGGACCCAAATAGTACTGAGAAAACTAAAAAGGGCTTTTTGAGAGAGCCTTAAGAGGACTAGACGTGATTTGCCCTTCGCAGTTACGTCTGAATCTGCGTTTGAAACTACTCACGATATCTTTATAATGGAGAGCAGTTGTCTTTAAAAAATGTTATATATAATTTTTATACCTTACAAGTAACGAGATATTTTTATAATTATCACCACTGGACTTATCTCATTTCTTTAAAAATCAGTATTACGAACGAGTCAGTCAATTTTATTGACATGTGCCTTTTGGCGAGTCTCCAAACATATTTTCTAAAATCAATATTTTTTTTTGTTATCAGCCACATTTCTTTAGATTTTATCACATTCGCTGCTAAGTAGTCTATTTTGGCTACTTTGTTATTTCTATGTTTTTTTTGTAATGTTGTTTCTTACCTACATGATTAAGGATTTGTTTATGTTTAAGTATTACGTGTCGAAGCCTTAAAGGTTTTTACTATCGTCGTTTTCAAGTACAAGTAGTAACTTATTATTATTCTTATGTATAACAAATAATAATGATTCGAAAAACTTATTTAAAAATGACAATGGCAGTGCCGTAACCATTTTTTTTAATTCAGAAAAATTTAATGTGCTGTTATAAATGACTACCTTATAAAACAAGGAAACTTTGTCATAATAATCTATTTTAATGTACTCTGTAATTTTATGTTCATGTATATTTTGTTGCTTGTGAAAAAAAAAAATTGTATTTTCTCCTAAGCGGCGATGTATATGATTCCTCGACGTTGGTAATTGTTGTGTAGTAATTTAACGACATTTTATTTCACATTAGATATTAACGAAAAACGTTTGGAGACCATAAAAAGAAAGCAAGAAGCATCTGTTGACAACTTTATGGACAGTGATTAGCGCGTAAAACATTCAAATCAGCCAAATAAATCGTCGACCAACGTGAATTAAAGTGTTCATAATTACATAAACGCGTTCGAACGCGTGGAATCACAGTATTGCAGAAAAAGTACCAAACGAGTATTTAGATTCTAGTCTAAATATCGAAAAAATGATTGATATGTACAAGGAGTGGATGAACTCTAAGGAAGGAGCAAGTAATGCCACCAAAAATGAGTACAGACATATATTTACCAGTCAGTTCAATATGTACTTCCATAAACTAAAAGAGACCAATATGATATTTGTGCATCGTATCAATACCTACCTGATGACAAAAAAGGTCCACTCCAAAAAAAGTTTAAAATTCACATTGAGAACAAAAATTATTCTCGTATCTTGATGAATAAGAATACTGAGATTTACAAAAATGATCTATTGACATGTGTAGCTATTGACAATTAGAAGTGTCTACTGGATTTCTTCTAGAAATCCATAAGGATTACATATAAAAATTTATCAAATTTTTTGGTGGTATGAACATGGATTCTACTTGGATTCGGCCAAGATGCAAATAGAAATCTAATAGGAATCCGTCCGAATTTTCCATGTAAAATCTTTGTGGAATCCATTTAATATCATTGTGATTTCCACATGGAAAGTATGATTTTCCATAAGCATTTTATACGAATTCCAAATAGATTTTATATGGAATATACATAATTCCTTTTACAACAGATTTATGTATTTTTAATATTTTTTTAGATACAAACTATGATTATTACAACTGTTATTTTGAAAAGCCACCTCTATGAGGACTCAAATGGCTCGTTAAGTGCTAGTGAAGAAAAGGATATTTTAGGAATTGAGAGTTCAATTCCTGGTAAATTCCTTGAACTCTGGTTGTTAGTAAACTAGATTTCGCCCCGTAAATCCCCGGGATACAATGTTATAGGATCTTCTCCCCGATATATAACCTAGCTAAAAGAGAATCGGAATGGATTAATTTTTAAAGAAAGCTTGCACCAAACATAAATAGAACTATATTTTATTTAACAGATTAATCATACCTTTATGTGTTAGTGTAACAAATACAAATATTTAAAGTTATAGTTTACATGTAATTGGGTTATTATTTATACATCAACACGTTAGATTCTGTACATATTCCACAAATCTACTATTGCTTATCACTGAATAAGTAAAAAATTTTTTTAGCTGATACTATACATATTTTGCACAGCGGTTATAAACTTGTTATTTTTTATTTCTACATAAGCTGCAATTTTTTTAAAGTGTTTGTGCTTATTGATATTTTCTCGTTCTCTACTCTAACCACTGAGTGGATAAAGTCGCTATAATTAAGAGGCACCGTTATTATTTTATTACAGATTGTCAATTCCTTACGACTTTCTGTATCAACTAAAAACTGATTTATTTTAATGAATGAGCCTGACTCTGTTTGAGCATAGCAGTTAGTCATGCGTACATTTNAACCACTGAGTGGATAAAGTCGCTATAATTAAGAGGCACCGTTATTATTTTATTACAGATTGTCAATTCCTTACGACTTTCTGTATCAACTAAAAACTGATTTATTTTAATGAATGAGCCTGACTCTGTTTGAGCATAGCAGTTAGTCATGCGTACATTTTATTTCTTACTTGTTGAAAATATGCAACCTCTTTTTAACATTCAATGATAACAAGATATTTGATTTTTAGAAAGACCAAATTCAATAATACTGGAATATTCAACTATACGTGGTTTACCAAAGTATCGACATTCTCCAAGTTTTATTGTATATTGTGTAATTTTATGTTCTAATTGATTACAATATTAGATTATTTAAGATGACTCTGATAAGCTTGCCACATGTGTTTCTAATATATCTGCACTACGTTCAAAGTGAGTTCGTCTACATAATTGATGGAGAACACCTTTAGCTGCCTTAATATCTCTTTCTATATTACCGTTCCCAGATTCAAATCCATACCCACAGTGACTCCATGAGGGTTATTGGCCATCCAATAACCCTAGTTGGCAACGCTTTCAACTAAATGAAGAGCCTGGTGCATATTAAAAGTCATACCTTTTTTGGCTAATACCTACTCGTCCAATATCTTGTTTTATTAATAAATCCACTAAAAAACTGTTAGGTTTCTTATCATCGATGCTCACTTGCCTGACAGATTGTTCTATTGATCAATGCACTAAAATATTGTTTAATAGCTAATCTATTTTGTAATCTAACTTAGATGATTTTTTTTGTTGTAGTAGCTCTTTGCATGTTCATTTAGTCTTCTTGAATTCTCACTGAAATACTCTTCAAGTCCTCTTGGTACTCTCTTGAGTTCATTGGTTATCTGTATATATTCTGTATAGTTGCGACAGCTGTGATACATAGGAGAGTACTCGGAAGGACAGAGAGGACCCAAATAGTACTGAGAAAACTAAAAAGGGCTTTTTGAGAGAGCCTTAAGAGGACTAGACGTGATTTGCCCTTCGCAGTTACGTCTGAATCTGCGTTTGAAACTACTCACGATATCTTTATAATGGAGAGCAGTTGTCTTTAAAAAATGTTATATATAATTTTTATACCTTACAAGTAACGAGATATTTTTATAATTATCACCACTGGACTTATCTCATTTCTTTAAAAATCAGTATTACGAACGAGTCAGTCAATTTTATTGACATGTGCCTTTTGGCGAGTCTCCAAACATATTTTCTAAAATCAATATTTTTTTTTGTTATCAGCCACATTTCTTTAGATTTTATCACATTCGCTGCTAAGTAGTCTATTTTGGCTACTTTGTTATTTCTATGTTTTTTTTGTAATGTTGTTTCTTACCTACATGATTAAGGATTTGTTTATGTTTAAGTATTACGTGTCGAAGCCTTAAAGGTTTTTACTATCGTCGTTTTCAAGTACAAGTAGTAACTTATTATTATTCTTATGTATAACAAATAATAATGATTCGAAAAACTTATTTAAAAATGACAATGGCAGTGCCGTAACCATTTTTTTTAATTCAGAAAAATTTAATGTGCTGTTATAAATGACTACCTTATAAAACAAGGAAACTTTGTCATAATAATCTATTTTAATGTACTCTGTAATTTTATGTTCATGTATATTTTGTTGCTTGTGAAAAAAAAAAATTGTATTTTCTCCTAAGCGGCGATGTATATGATTCCTCGACGTTGGTAATTGTTGTGTAGTAATTTAACGACATTTTATTTCACATTAGATATTAACGAAAAACGTTTGGAGACCATAAAAAGAAAGCAAGAAGCATCTGTTGACAACTTTATGGACAGTGATTAGCGCGTAAAACATTTAAATCAGCCAAATAAATCGTCGACCAACGTGAATTAAAGTGTTCATAATTACATAAACGCGTTCGAACGCGTGGAATCACAGTATTGCAGAAAAAGTACCAAACGAGTATTTAGATTCTAGTCTAAATATCGAAAAAATGATTGATATGTACAAGGAGTGGATGAACTCTAAGGAAGGAGCAAGTAATGCCACCAAAAATGAGTACAGACATATATTTACCAGTCAGTTCAATATGTACTTCCATAAACTAAAAGAGACCAATATGATATTTGTGCATCGTATCAATACCTACCTGATGACAAAAAAGGTCCACTCCAAAAAAAGTTTAAAATTCACATTGAGAACAAAAATTATTCTCGTATCTTGATGAATAAGAATACTGAGATTTACAAAAATGATCTATTGACATGTGTAGCTATTGACAATTAGAAGTGTCTACTGGATTTCTTCTAGAAATCCATAAGGATTACATATAAAAATTTATCAAATTTTTTGGTGGTATGAACATGGATTCTACTTGGATTCGGCCAAGATGCAAATAGAAATCTAATAGGAATCCGTCCGAATTTTCCATGTAAAATCTTTGTGGAATCCATTTAATATCATTGTGATTTCCACATGGAAAGTATGATTTTCCATAAGCATTTTATACGAATTCCAAATAGATTTCATATGGAATATATATAATTCCTTTTACAACAGATTTATGTATTTTTAATATTTTTTTAGATACAAACTATGATTATTACAACTGTTATTTTGAAAAGCCACCTCTATGAGGACTCAAATGGCTCGTTAAGTGCTAGTGAAGAAAAGGATATTTTAGGAATTGAGAGTTCAATTCCTGGTAAATTCCTTGAACTCTGGTTGTTAGTAAACTAGATTTCGCCCCGTAAATCCCCGGGATACAATGTTATAGGATCTTCTCCCCGATATATAACCTAGCTAAAAGAGAATCGGAATGGATTAATTTTTAAAGAAAGCTTGCACCAAACATAAATAGAACTATATTTTATTTAACAGATTAATCATACCTTTATGTGTTAGTGTAACAAATACAAATATTTAAAGTTATAGTTTACATGTAATTGGGTTATTATTTATACATCAACACGTTAGATTCTGTACATATTCCACAAATCTACTATTGCTTATCACTGAATAAGTAAAAAATTTTTTTAGCTGATACTATACATATTTTGCACAGCGGTTATAAACTTGTTATTTTTTATTTCTACATAAGCTGCAATTTTTTTAAAGTGTTTGTGCTTATTGATATTTTCTCGTTCTCTACTCTAACCACTGAGTGGATAAAGTCGCTATAATTAAGAGGCACCGTTATTATTTTATTACAGATTGTCAATTCCTTACGACTTTCTGTATCAACTAAAAACTGATTTATTTTAATGAATGAGCCTGACTCTGTTTGAGCATAGCAGTTAGTCATGCGTACATTTTATTTCTTACTTGTTGAAAATATGCAACCTCTTTTTAACATTCAATGATAACAAGATATTTGATTTTTAGAAAGACCAAATTCAATAATACTTGAATATTCAACTATACGTGGTTTACCAAAGTATCGACATTCTCCAAGTTTTATTGTATATTGTGTAATTTTATGTTCTAATTGATTACAATATTAGATTATTTAAGATGACTCTGATAAGCTTGCCACATGTGTTTCTAATATATCTGCACTACGTTCAAAGTGAGTTCGTCTACATAATTGATGGAGAACACCTTTAGCTGCCTTAATATCTCTTTCTATATTACCGTTCCCAGATTCAAATCCATACCCACAGTGACTCCATGAGGGTTATTGGCCATCCAATAACCCTAGTTGGCAACGCTTTCAACTAAATGAAGAGCCTGGTGCATATTAAAAGTCATACCTTTTTTGGAGTGTAAGTATTCAGTCAATGCAACGAATTCTTTTAGTTTACGTTCTGCTTTCAAAAGATCGTCAGTTTTTATCAATTCGCCCATTAGAATGTGGGTACTATTTACCAGTAATGCCCAATGTTTACTGTACTCTTTAAAATTTTGTAACGTATCCAAAATGGGAACACTGAAATACAGTAACCAATTTTTAAATTCTTTTGCTTTCCAGTACTTCCTATATTTTATTGATCTTGATAAGTGAGCAACTTGTTTAGGCAATTTCAGTGTTTCCAATATTTTACCAATTTCTACAATGGTTTTTTTTGGAAGTGAATATGGGTTACGAGAATGCGAGAACCAATAGATTGTGAACTGTCGACAAATTCCCAGAAAAATACAATGCATAATATCAGGTGTAAAGCTATCAATTATGTTAAAATGATATAGTTCAATTAAAGGTGACGCGTCTTTCATGCCAAAAGTTGGTTCTATGGAATGAATTGCGTTTTCTATGTGTATTAAGGTCTCATCTTTTGTTCTTCTACAAGGAATATTTTCTAATAAAGGATACTTCATAGTTTTTTTTTGTTTGCAATACCATTTCACCACTGAGAAAACACCACCCACAGCCGTAATAACCATTAAACTAAATGATGCCTTGCATTGATGCTCTCGCAACAGAGTCGACGCAACAGCAAATTGCATATAGATTAATATTTCTCGCTTCAGTAGAGATATTACATGGTATTCCCATAACTGACAAATTATTTATACTTTTAACAAACATGTCTAAAAATATACTTATTTTCGGTTTTGTTTTTTCAAACCACAGGGCCCACGTTATTGGCTTACTTCTACAATCAACTGGCACTTCGTTAATACTTATCTGTATTGGCCATACAGAGAACGTAGAGCTTTTGAAGACAGGAGATCCGACGCTGTTAAAAACGCATGTTGCGTAAGAATTTTTTGTGATAAGGGAAGTACATCCTTTAATTTTTTATACAGTGCGCCGTCATAAATGTCCTGATAATTTCCTTGGTTACATCTAGTCATAACTGTATCGTAATAGTTCTCATTTTTTCTATTAGTTTTTTAAATTCTTTTTCTGGATTTAAAACAACAAAGAAATTTTCATTACTGTTTTTTACGGGTATTGAACTTTTACACCTATCACAGTAAACGTGACGGACATAGCGGTCAAATTGTTTAATATATATATCGCAATTTGGGCACACTGCATGATATTCTACTCCGTCAGTGGTACTGCAAAATTTGTCCATTTTAAATTTTGTGTCTAGGTATTACAGGCTCCTTCGAAACCGCATTAAATAAAGTACATAAATCTTTAATCGCTGAAAACGGTAATCTATACTTTCAAAAAAATCGCATTATACCTAACAGCATCTCACATCTCGTAACGCCACAGGAAGAATTAAGGATCGTATTTGATTCTTCATTTTCTATTAATTCTTCCAAGTATGACACCGATGCTGTTGTATTTTTTGGCATTTTATCCACGCAATCCTCTCAATCGTCTTCTGAGGATTCTTCGAAAAACTCAGAATCTACAAAAGCCTGCAATAAAAAATTATTTAAAGCATGATGCTATTTTGTATACAGTCACAGTTTTGACAAGCAAATATTTAAATTGTAGATCACAGTAAAAAGTTTCATAGGAAAAAAACCTTTACATACGTATAAGGTTAGTTATACTACTGAATAAATAAAATAAAAATGTTGCCCACAAATTGTCTTTACGAATAAATGACTACATTTCAAATCATAAAAAATCAATACACCTTGTAAGTATATTAACAAATAAAATATTTTACCTTTGTTTGTAAACGTTTCCATGCTGGAATATAAATATCTTCGTCTGATCCATCAGTATCAGAAGCGCAACTTTCTTGGGAAGTACGATGAGACAACTCATTTAGACTACTATTATTAGGCGTTTCATAAAGTTTCGATGTAGTGCTACCTCTACACCTTGCGTCGTTTAGTACCTGCACGATTACAATATTTACCATGAAACTGAATGAGCAGATATATAGATATTTTAACCACAGCATAATTATTGTCATGAAGCATTTGTCATAATTCATCGTGTTAGGTACATATGCTTCATGCTTTTTAATTTAAATAAATATTATACTCTCAACATTCGTACCAGGTCATATTGTGTGCCAATAGCTGAATTGAAGTCATCATGAAGATTTTGTGGGCTTCCCTGCAAAATAATGTTAGGGGTTTTTTTTCAAAATACACAATTAAATGTTGAAACCTTTTTGTTTAATATGTTTAATAAATTTGAGTACCGCCATCCTGTCTAGTCCTTGATACAAATACTTAGAGGATGGTCCTGAAATTATTTTAAATATTATTTAATTTTGTTTATTAATATAAGATATCTTTACTTGCTTTATAGCAATGTGAAAAAAACATGTTATTAAAGTGTCTGTACAATACCTTCCATAAAATCATTATCACCATCATCAGAGCTCCACGTTTTGTCAGTGTCACGTGCTCAGTTCTTCTTATCGTACTTCGTTGATTTTGGTATCTCCACAGTTTCGTCATAATAGTACAAACTGTACTTGCCTCTTTTATTATTTATCTTGTGTCTACTTAAGTTTAAAACATTTTACTGACGAGAAATTTGAAAAACAGTTGAAAATGTCTTCAATGCGTGAAAGGGAAGTTTCAATGTCTCTATGTCTGTTGCCTACATGAATAAATTATGGCAGCGAAGCAGAGTGAAGGGAGCAACAACACACACATGAGGGCCTTTCCACAATGCGTGAGACTTGACCATTTCATTTTGACTCCAGTTTATACAGTAACAGCACTCTCATGTTAACAAGGGAGCTGTTCACATAGACAAAAATACGAGTTGTCTATGTGAACGTTCACATAGCAACTCGTATTTTTGTCTATGAACCAGGGATGGGTAAGTAGTGTGACCCTGAGCTTACGACACGTCAGGCGTATAATATGACATTAGTGTCATAAATTGTATAATATGTAATAAATGACACGTCCATCCCTGATGTGAACAGCTCCTACATGTTTCTATTATCTGTTTCTATAACGTGATTAGATCCTAAAACAGATATGAAACGTGAATGTATCAATATATATATTGCCATCTGAAGTAACACCTTAACATTCAAATACTTTATGCTCTTCCTTTTTTGTCTTTGTGTCGATTGTTTGCCAAAGTTCTTCCTTCTTGTCGAAACTACATTGCAAAAATCGAAAAATGTCAGGAGTTGACGAAGACGAAATAAGTCATGCTATCGTGCGTTTCCTTGATTCAAATTATATCGAGATAATACAGCTTTAAAATATCAAGGAATTTCGACTCGAATCGCCTGAAGATCAGTATGACTTTGTTAAGAAGCAAATGTACCGTAGCAGGCGAAAGGTTAAGGAGCCTTGGCAACCTATCGAAATATTTACTCTAGGATGTAAATACCAATTCATAAACATTTTATATCTTAAATGTTATATACTTAAGTCATCACATAGTCTACTCCACTTACCAAAATATATCATCACAGCAGTGAGTCGTTTAAAAAAAGATGTGCAAGAGGCTGCCACTAGCCGTACAAGAAAATACAGATTTACAAAATTCAACAACAGTGACATAAACGACTTGTCTCTCAATAACTCATCCAGTCATAGCCCAGGCTCCAATAAAGAGAACAGTAATGAAAACTGTTTCTTTGAAGAGTATTTTGATGACCAGCATGTTTCTGATGCGGTAACACGTTTGGTTAGAATACGAACATGTTTTTAGTACAGTAGTTAAACGTTTAATTTGAATTAAGAGTAAATGATATGAATTTTTTACAGTCTAAAGGCAGTCCAGATAATGGTGACGAGCGCAGAGAAAGAGAGATTTTAAGGAAAAAGATGAATAATCTTATTAATTCATCTTCAGTAATTACAAGTGGCAGAGAAACAGAAAAAAATACTGACGAAGCTTCGACATCAGCAACAGTTAAAGAAAATCTTTCAGCTTTGCAACTTCAAAAATTGCAATGAGAGCGTGAAATTGAACAGCTACGAAAGGTGAAAAAAGCTTTACCATTCAGCACCCCTAAAAAACGTCCTCATGGTATACATATTTTGTATCGATTCACAATTAAAAATAAATTAAATTTGACGTATCAATTTACGTAAAGTTTTTCAGATTGTGAAGATGATAAAGATTTTACGCCTCTAGATGAGTGTGTTATCTCTGGAAACTTGATGCTCCCTTGCATGCCCAGACAAAAAAAAGTTAAACGTTATATTTTAGAAGCACAATCAGTTATTGCACAAGCAAACAATGAGAACATTATAATTGTTGATCAGATTTCGAAAATCCAGAAGTACAAGAAGATAAAGGATAATGAGGTGATACCTTATTTTGTCACTTATTATTCAACTTTATAATTGCATAAACATTTCCATACAACCGTAGGGAAATGAAGTTGTATATCTAGGTGGTATTATCTACATTCCTTATGGAAGTTCGTCATCGTGTCAACTAGCTAATTCTGCTTCGAGCTTTGTCAAGAACATAAGTCGAAATATATGGAGCTCGAGTGTTCTAGCCAATCGATGTCTATCTGCTAAAAATTTACCTAACAAAGTTTCTAATCGCAACTCTCCAAGAAAACCGTTAACGCCAAAAAAACTCACAATTGTTGGAGGTAACTACCATATACATTTTGCAAATTAAAGATTGAGATTTTCAATATATTCTAGTAGGGCAACTAAAAAAAAAGTATTTTAAATCCCGTTGAGTTGTTGAAAAATAATTATAATTATAATTTATCATAAAAAAATTCACAAAAAAATATTATCACCTACATTGCTTGAAATATATCAGAAACCGAAATTTCTCTTGTAAGTTATGCTTTCTTGTTTGCGTTTCCTTAAAAAGCTTTAGAATATGCAGTAGTGCTTGCAATTAAATATACTTTTTTTTCAGGGACTCATAATATGTTACTATAAAATTATTAAGTAAATGATGCCAAAAATATAAGGATACTAAAAATTGCAGATGCCTTGAGATACTTTTTGACATATGTACGCCCGTCTCTTCAAAAATTTGATCTAGAGTATGAAGTTAATATGAAGAGAAAAAACTTGGCAGAAGAGATTAACTATCAAATGAAAGAATTAAAGCAACAACAAAAAGAAAGACAGGTAAAAATATGAATGAAATTGTATAAAAAAACAATTTTTAGATCTCTACATTCACACTATACAAAAACATTTTTTTACTTCTAGAATACTTAACGGCTGCTTGACTAATTCTTCATAATGATAACATATTTTAAAGATTTAAGACATTTGTAAGAGCATATTCCGAAAGTTCTTTAATCATAAAAAGACCTGTATATAATCGACAAATTTTAGGTTACGTTGATGACAAAACATACAAAGATTCAGTCGTCTACTTGTATTCGGCTATAATGTTTTATTTAACATAAGATTATTAAGTGGAACACACGAACAAATTAAAAATTATAGTAATTATATTAAAAATAATTGCAGTTTTGACTAATAAAGATTATAAGTACAAGGTTTCTGATGGCTGTGCTAGATAATATTTCATACTATCAAATAAATAGTAAAATGTTGATATAAATAATCTGAGTGATTTTTTATGAAACCTATCGAATAAGTATTATGTACTGAAGCTGCCAAATATATTAACAATAAAAAAATTATAAATTAATTGTAAGAAATTGCACGTATTCTATATATAATCTATTTGGAATTCGTACAGAATGCTAATGGAAAATCTAGCTTTCCACGTGGAAATCACAATGATATTAAATGGATTTCACAAGAATTTCACACGAAAAATTCAGACGGATTTCTATTAGATATCTTTTTGCATCTTGGCCGAATCCAAGTAGAATCCATGTACATTCCACCAAAAAATTTGATAAATTTTTATATGGAATCCGTATGAATTTCTAGAAGAAATCCAGTAGACACTTCTAATTGGGTAGCTTCATTTGACCTACAAAAAGAACTTAGTTTTTCTCATTCAGAAACATCTGTCACGTACTACTATAGAAAGATATCAATTTTCAATATAACAGTATTTGACATGGTGTGTATTTGTTATCAGGGATTTCACAATGTGTGGAATGAAACAGATACTAAAGGAGGTGCAAACGAACTAAGCAGTATCATAGGAAGATTTATTAAAATAAAAGTAGATTCTAAAAGTATGAATGTTTCACTTTTACTCTGATAATCACTCATGTCAGAATCGGAATGATATCTTATTTTCCATGTACTAGAGAGCAACTGTCATTTTTAAAGTTGAGATTTTACATCGGTAAGATTTTTCATTAATTACAAATAAAAACCAAGGTGAATAAATAAGCACATATTGTCTTTAAGCCTTATATTTTTTCCCTAAAGATTTAACAAAATATTTCATAAAAGACTAAAAAAAATGCTAATCAACATATTATTCATCAATAAATAATTCAAAAAATTAAATTTTTTGTTATTCTGCTGTTAAATAGCATGCAGCATAAAGTTTTAATTATTCTTTGGATTAAACTATTTTATACTTAATTTTTGTCTATTAATTTAATGTTATGCTTAATGTTATGAAAATTTTCAAACAATCCTTTTTATATAACAACAGTAAATAATTGATAACCAAACTTCTATGCTATTCGGGTTAAGTCAGTGAAATATTTCTTTCTGTTTCTTATAAAATTGTACAGAACCCGAAAAAAAATGTTATTAACAAAATAGCTATAAAAAAATCATGTTATTGAAGTAAATTAATACATTAATTAGAAGTAGATTTTATCAAGATGAAGCACTGTTACGTAGGATTCTAAAGGTTCGGGGTGCTTAATAACAACGTGGCAGTTAAACTCAATCAATCACTTTATTGCTACATTCCTTGACGGAAGGCACTTTGCGGTGCCAAGTTACTTATTGTCACTCTCCTTCTTCCAGTCCCGACGTTAAAGAGCCCTGTGGCCACTGCTGCGGACCTTTTTATGCTCTTTCTTCCCCCACTTATGCTCCTTCTTAATACTAATAGCTGAAGGCCAACCCACGTAGTATGTTCCATACTGTACGTGAAACGTCCGAGGCCGCTTCGTTTTCGCCCTCGACAACGTTCTTTTCTGTACCACCTCGGTAATAATTGTTAAGTTAGTGTCTGTATTATGTTGTTCGTGTTAAAATGTATACTCATTATATGAGAAAAATTAATGGGGTGTTCCTATGAACATCCTCGTTAATTTTTCTTTTACAGGCTTCGATTAGTTTTCCGCAAGTTTATAATTGTGTTATTACACATATTGTTCGTGTTTGCGCTCTTCCCTCTTACATAATAAATTAATAAATATGCCCTTGCGGGTCTTACTTTCATTTATGATTGTTAAATTACCATTTGTTGCTTATTACATGGTTTAATATTTACTTATTTACTTACATATTTTTTTTTTCAGTTGCTTCATACATATTCATTCTCATCATTATGGTTATTATTTTTCTTCTTTCGGTTTTATTTTACTTAGAACTTTTGTTTTGTGTATTCATTTTCTTTTTTTTTTTCCTTTTTTTCTTCAAGTTCGATTTTATGCGTTATCTTAAAGGCGTACGTCTTCAAAGAGGCATTTTTCCTGCAATTTGCCATCACCGACAACGCCATCCTGATGATTCTTTTCCTACTTTTTTATCTTACACGTTTTACATTTATTTCTATTTGCACTCACTTGTTTTTAGGTAACGGTACAGTGACGGTAGAAATAGTTTCCAACCAACGACGAACAATCGTCCAATCAACTCCGACGAATTGGGTGGGGGGGAAGAAAAGCCCAATCCAACGACCCATCGTTCATCGAATAAACAATAATCTAATTCGCGAAACAATCAGGACGTTGACAAACACGCGGGGTATAGGCGGCATTCAAGGCGCAATTCTCGCGATACGCAAACATCAACCGGGACCCCAGCGCTCTCACGCGCCCATCGAAATGGGAACACTTGGCACGAGTATAGGTATACACGTACATACACACCTCTTGATGCAAACTCGAAACGACCGGCAGTTTTGACGAACCTTCCCACACATCNGAATTGGACCCAGATTCTCTACTAGTATCCCCGGATTTCTTTCGATTTGCTCTATCTCCCCCAGTTGTCCTCCTACCAGCGTGGTTTCACCCCTAAAACATAAAATAGTTATCCTTTTTCCCATTCTCACTCCCATTTATCGTAAGCTCCTAGGTCCCTAGGTTACCCTTGATTAAGGAAAGAGAGAACAACTACGAGAGAGAGAAAAAAATTTTACCTTTCGTCTTATTTTATTTTTATTTCTTTATTTTTATTTTGTTTTAACGTTTTGTGTGAATACAAATGCCAATGTCATAGAATTCAATACACATATTTTCCTAATAATCATTAAATGCAATCTAGTATTAGGGCTTGACTGGTTATTATGGTAAGTAGCGAGTGTGGCTCCGTCTTTACATTCAGGGTATATCGGTGCATATAATATTAATGTTATACTTATGTACATCTATATTTGTTACACTCTGTAGGTGTATGCTAAAAACATAAGGTAAATAAAAGTCTTATTCCTTAGGAATTTCTTTTTTTTTGCTCAAAATTCTGTTTTCTTTCCGACGTCGCGTGTTAGGTACATGCGTGTCTGTATGTTTACAGCATTGTTTTCGCCGATTCTCACGACATTTGTGTATGTATTTGTTTATTGTACCTTTAGAAGGTACCACGTTGTATGACAGTTTGTCCCTATTTTAGTTGGGATAAGCTTGAAGGAGTAGATGATTTGATAGTCCCGCCTTTCCGTAGTGAGCAGTATGTCACGTCGGAACCAATACTTTACTCATTTCCCCTTACTTATACATTATCTCCTTTCGTCCCCCTTTTTTTCATTACTGTAAATATATATTATAGACCTTATCTTTTCCTTTCCTCGTGTGACAGAATTCAAGGAGGGAATGTCAAAGGGATTCTGTTGGGTTTTTCTTTTCTCATTGCTGCTCTCCCGGCTGTGTACTCGCTGATTTTATCTGGTACTCTTTCTTGTTGTTTCCTTACAACGCAAAAAAATTTTACTATGACTGGTGCAAGTGCGATTTTTGATATTTTCGTGCGGTTGCCCGAGTTCCTGAAGTTTAAGAAAAAATTTGTTTTAGTTGGGTACACGGCTTGTTTTTGATCCGTACGCTTATTTCGGCGTACCGAGGCCCCTGTGTGAGCAAGGGTGGTTTCATAACGTGGCCTCTTTGCCCTTGCGGCGGTAGCCATATTATGGAGGTGTTGGAACCTGTGAGGTTCGGTGCCCCTTAGGGGTACCGTTTCTCCTTGTTTTCCAGGACCACGAGGAAGCGGTGGCGCGCTCGTCATTCGATGGCTGCGTGCTGAAGAAATACTATCGAAGTCTTGAGTCCAGGGCGACTTATACTATTGTTATCAGGTGTACTTGCCACCGGGCCTTCATGGTGATGGTAGTCGACGTGCAGTTCGACGCTGCTTCCTATCTTCTCGACAGCCGACCGATAATCCAGGTGCGCTATCAGTTGATTTACTTCTCGTCATAGTTGCCAGTTATATGCTTTTGGAAAGGAAAGTTACCTTGGTAGACGGTCCAGTGGACGGTCTGTTCGTTGCCAAGGACGTGACCACCGATCCAGTGTTGTCTCATGACGACTGCGCGCGCCGTGTACAGGCGCTGTTATTATCCGGGAGTGACCATGGCGGGGGCAGGATAGTCCCTGACGGCAGGCGGAAGAAGGAGGGAGGAAGAGGGAAGAGGAAGATGTGTCCTATTTTGCGAACTCGTGGCCCTCGATAAAAGTGTGATAAAGAATTTTTCCTGCCGTTACCCCTTATTATGTCTATTTACTGTTCTTCCATGCTCCTCTCGGCCGTACAAATATGTGACTCAAAAGAAGATTTTTTTTTTTTTCTTACATATACAAATATATACCTATGTTCTGCGTATGTCTTCTAAGTGTACACTAATGTGATAATTGTATTGACATGGTTTTAACGCTAATTAGATAGAGCCACACGCACTTTTTACTCACCTCTCATACATCGTTCATGTAAAGAGTAACAAAGGAAATAGAATTAGAATATCACTTTATTAAACACGTTATTTATTCATTCCCTCTCATTATTATGATTGTTATTATTAATTTTATTTTGCATGTTTCTCTCTTCTCCTTAATTCCTCAGTCTGTGCTAATTTTAAACGTAATATATTTCCTTTCGTTACATGTCTCCTCCCGTATGCCTGTATTTAATGAATCTTCGCGGCGCGTCCAAGGGCCGCGAAAGAAAAAGAGTTCCCGAGAGAAGTGGTATTTATTTTCACATTTATTTTTACCCCCTATTCGTCTATAATGCTATTATTCGTAAGTAACTGTTGGAGTGAGGAGCAAGTTGCCTCTTGGTCCCTTTCACTTTTCTTCTTCTGTATTGACTCTGTATTGACAGGATATGTGTATAGCCGTTCGTTGAAAGCTTATTAATTGGTCCGTAGAAGTCAATCGAGATTTTTTCAAACGGTCTGCTGGGCGTATCTGTAACGAGCATAGCTTGCTTTGTTCTTACGCGCACTTATTTATTAGTCTGACATAATCTGCATCCAAGTATAAATTGCTTTACATCGGCCCTCATGTTCCTCCAATAATAGTACCTTGCTATCTTATTATAGGTTTTATTCATTCCTTTGTGACCCTCGATTGTTGATTTGTGATACTCCTTAATAACCTTATATCTTTGATCCACTGGTGGTATAACTAAGGTGTTTATGTAAAAGGTCCCTGTAACCTTGAGGTTTTTATAAGCTTCCTGAAATTGTTCCACGAAGTAGATCCATTGGCTCATGTTGAGTATTAACAAGTCACGTATCACGCCTATAGACTTTATTTTATTTATAATTACTAGTGCCTTGAGTGACGTAATGCATTTCTTGATGTCCGATTTTAGCGCCGTATCTTCAAAATGCGATTTAATATACATTCGCATTACCATGACCTTTCTCACATTTGCTCTCATGACGTCACCAACCATCTTTTTTTCATTATTTAGGGCTATTGGATCTATGTATCCGAGCTCATATAGGGCGTCTATTGTTTCCGTATCAGGCACACTTTCTGTTACCGTCGCAAATACTAGGTTATCTAGATAATGAAATGGGTGATCCTTTGCCTTATGTATTCTTTGGAATGGCTGTATGTCTGTTTCTTTTCCCGGTAGCCACGGTGGTTTTTCATGTGGTAACCGTGTCCTGCATACTTTGTACTTTTTTAGCTGCGGGAGGTTTGATAATACTTTTTTTTGAAGGTCTGCTTCCTCTGGTTCGCTTTCCGACTTCAGTCTGACCTTGATTAAACCAGCCTCCTCTTCACTCTCATTGTTTAGTAAGTCTGAACTACTCAAAAAGTCGGGGGGTGGTGGTGGATCAGGTGGGGGCGTGTCCCCATCTTCATAAACGTCCTTATTTATGGAGTCACTTTTATTACGCTCTATTTCTTTAACTCCTTCCTCTTTTTCTTTCCATGATTCGTTTACTACAGTTTTCCAATTTATGTTGGCGCCCGATCCGTTACTAACCCGCGATTCCCTTTCGACCGGGCTTTGTTCCTCCTCGCTATGCCTGGTTGCGGCAACGAGTTGCCTGAAGTGGTTGTTGAGGAGATGCAAGTGTACATATTCCTCATTGGCATTAATCGTGAAACTTTCGAAAATTTTACACTTTTTTCCCCTCTTAGTGCCCTGTAGATGCATACAAATATTCTTCCTGAACTCTTGTGCGAACAACAATATGCAATCATTATTACCATATTCTGTATTGGACTGCAGGATTTTTTCTACCTCCTCTGGGTCAACAGATATATTTTTTTACTTCGAACATTGTAGTACATCCCGGAGTTCTCGCGCTGTCAAATGCAAGTCACAGGAAAAAATAAGAGAGTCGAATAAGCAATTACCTGGTATTTCTACCGGAAGTTCTTCGATAAGTTTTAAATTTTTATTCGACTCCATGCAGTTTTGTTCTAAATTTCGTTTGGCTACATTTTCGCCTTCTGTTTGACTTTCAAGCTTATTACCTTCATCGGTATAATCGTCCGTTACCCCTCTTATTTTTTCATTCCCTGATGGGTTTTCATTTATCTGTGGTGATCTACGCGGGGTATCTTCCTCGCTAAAGAATTTCTCTCTATCCCCTAAGCCCGTTCTCCCCTTTGAGGGCTGTTGAGATATGTTTGTATCATTATCTGTACTTACTGTCAGATTGCTCAGAATTCGATCGGTGATAGTATCAGATTCCCAAGCATCTATTCTGATTCCCGGCTTGCCTTTAAAGTCTCGGCGCTTAACATCTAGTCTAACTTTCGCTTGAAAGTTATCTATTGAGCTTCTCGCTTACACTTTTACTAGACGGTCTGCTTTGTGCCCCTTCCTTCAGCGTTGGTCGGTCCCATTCGACCGTACTACACTTTGCGCGTGAGCTTGGGCCCATTGGTCATTCTCCTTCTCTCCATTATTTGCATTTCTGCTTGATATAACTGTGTCCGAACTCATCACCTCTATGGTATCTAGAGGGTCAAGCATTCCTTCTCTCTTTCCGATCAACTCTGTAACCAGGACGTCCTGTGCCTGCTGGTGTCCCTCATGCTTATCATTATTCGCTTTTATGACTATGACCTCTGTACCTACAGTTTTTTCTTCCACTTTATTTTCCTTATTCGCTAGGCTAGCTGCGGCTAGTGAGACTCCCCAATGTTTTACCGGCTTGCATTATTCTTTTAAAGCCACCGGTGAGTCACAGTTCGCTATGATAATTTCCTTCGACACAGTTTCCATTTGCGGTGTTAATGAAAAATTTGGCGGGTGCCTATGCATCTTCGGATCAATTTCAAGTTCTAAATACGGTGTGCTTGTTATTCCCACCCCTTTTTTCAAATTTTATTCTTTGCACATGTAAGCTAATTTATCCTCAGTCAGACCCTGTGATAGGATTTGTTCTTCACCATTGTTTGAGGATCCTATTTAAATATTTTTCCCCTTATTCTCTTCTGTGATCTGTACTATCTGTTTACGCGGCCTGCCTCTTTTCCCTTGTTTCTTACGTGGTTCTGCTCTTTTACTCTCTAAATTTTTACTCGCCACCGGCCACTCTGATTCTGAGTCTGCGTTGCTGTGTTCATTGACCGTTATTCGTCTTGCGAGGCTTTTTCCTTTTTACTTTTTTGTTTGACTCGTCTGAATCAGATATTTTTATCTGCCATTTCTTATCGTTTTTTATTATATTTCTCTTTCTTCTTGTCCGCATTTTGAATATTCGTGCGGGTGGCACATTTATGTCATCATGACCATCTTTCTCCCGCTCTTCAGCAAGTTCATATAACTCTCGTCACGGTAATTCAGGATTTTTCTCTCCATCCTCTATAATCGAATTTCGGGACAGTGCATCCGGTGCCTTATTGGCTATTCCTGGTCTATAAACAACGTCAAATTCATAGCCCCTTAATTCAGCTTTAAGCCTATTAAATCTTATATCTGGCTTCTTTGATGAGTAAAAATGTTTAAGAGGCTCATGGTCCGTAACCACTGTAAATTTTCTGCCAAATAGATAGGGTCGAAACTGCTCTTTTGCATATACTATAGCGAGCAATTCTTAATCGCAAGTAGGGTATCGAATTTCGCTGCCCTTTAGGCATCTAGAGGCATGCTCGCACGGATTGGCCCTGCCAGTGCAAGCGTTATTGCTCTTAGAAACGTGTTCGAAGAATCCGTGCAACCCATTGGCATTCTTTTATGCCGGTAATGCCTATCCAGTCCCGAAAGCGCTGTTTTATGAGCATCGTCTTCATGTATTTCAACTTTAAAAAATCCCTGCTTCAAGTCTACCACTGTAATATAGCGTGCTGTCGCCAGATGTTCCAGTATATCGCTCTTGAAGGGGAGTGGATGACAACTGCCCATTGTTATCTCGTTGAGTTGCCTGAAATTCGTTACTACCCGCCAGCGATTTTCGCCATCTGGTCCTGCGTTTTTAGGTACGATCCACATGTTTCAGCTGTAAGGTGACTCTGAAGGCTATATTATGCCTTGTTCGAGTAATTTCTTAATTTCAACTTTTATTTTCTCTCTCACAGCTGGCAGATATCTATACCACTTTGTTACTATGGGTTTATCCGTAGCCGTGTTTATTTTATGTTTTAAAAGATTTGTCGCTCTCAGTTGTTCCCCGTCGAGTCCAAAAACGTACGGGTCAACGTCTATAAACCCTCGCACATGTTTTTTCTCTTCTTCGTTGCACCTCGATATGTCGACTAACCCCATTATTTTGTCGACTCGCGCTTTTCTGCAACTAAGGACGTCTGTTTTAATGTTTTCCTCAAGTATTTGAGTATTCTCGTTGTCACGGCCATCCTTGTCACAACCCTCGTTTCCCACGATATTTTTCTTCATACATGTGCAGCTGGCGTCGTTTCTTATCCCATTGCCTAGTTTTTCATTCTCTTCAGGGTTTTCAGTTTCTCTAAACATCCGTACAAAGGCTCTTTCTAATGCTTTTACGTCATCCCCGTTGACAACCGATGAGTCAGCTTTCTTCGTCGTCTCACACTCTAAAAGGTCCATTACTGAGACTGGTACATTTATTACTTCATTTGATATAATTAGACATTTGGCATACACCCTACCATTATTGTTCGTTGCGATAAAATTACTGAACAAAATACCCTCTGTAAGCTTTTGTAGTGGGACCCAGCCCACTTTAACTTTCTTGTGCGACTCTTTTATATACGCATATATAACTTGCCTCGTTTTCGACACAATTTCAAAACTTTCTGATTCTCGTAGCGGAATTCTCCTTCCATTCAACTTGAGTGTGTTGTCTTTGGCATTTCTCTGACCGTTATACAACTTGAAAATATCCCATCCTATGATTCCTTCCACCTCTATGGGAAAGTCATGGAGGACTATGTGTAGGGTACACTAAAAGTTTCCTAGGGGTAATCTTGTAGATCCCAAAGATTGGCGAGCTCCGTGCGTTACGCCTTTTATTTTCAATTTTTCTCTAGTATTTACCGCTACTCCAATATCGAGACAGTTCTCTTTAATTATTGAAATTTCCGCGCCCGTATCGGCATAAAATGTCGCACCTTCGTTTATATAAGGGCTTTTTAGAATTACTGTGGGTGGCGTGTATCCTATTCTCGATAAATTTATTTTCACTGTGCGAGATAGCTGCTGCTCATCTTTTCCTTCAGCCTTAGAATTTTCACGCGTCGTGGCATAAATCTCCCATACCTTATGCTTGTCATTATCCATACCCTCCTCTAACACTCCTAACTTCCTCTCATAAATTCCTTCATTTAGTGCTTTGTTATGCCCGACGATTGGGGATTGCATCGAACATCCTGCGAGTTTAAATGCCCGGTTTTCGAGCTGTTCACCCTCGCACTTTGACTATTAAGGTTATCTCTCCTTTAATCATCCCTGCGATTATCCTGATTAGAGTATTGGTTATTTCGCCTGTCCCGATAATCGTCCTTCCTGTGGTCATATCTATTATCATTATGACCTACTCTTCTGTCATTGTAACTATTTCCATCATAATTTTTACTGTTATTATTATTGTTATAACAATTATTACTATCGTAGTTATATTTTCTTCCCTGGTAGCGATTCCATTGGTTGTAAGGCCTTTTACTATTATTCCCTTGTTGTCGATTAAAAATCGTATCGTTTCCATACCGACGGTGATAATCATTATACGCCACTTTCCTATCATACCATCCTTCTTCTTTTATTGTTTCTTTTTTTGGTTCTTCATCAACGTTAGGATTTTTTATTATTTCTTTTTTTGCATCTTGCCTCAATTTTTCACATCCACTAGTAGAATGGGCGCCGTGCTCTCGACAATACGAACAGTACTTTACATTAGCCACACCGTCCTACTCGTCCGTATCTGACTTCCCCACGGGTGCGTCGCTACCGATAAGGCACACCATGGCGTCATACCGTCTCTCGGCGTTATTTGCTCTAAATCTGTTCTTTTGCACTATCATTAAGCGGTGGAGACTTAATTCATTATCTACAGTAATGGCGGCTTTAATAGCCTCCTCTAGCGTTTTTGGTTGGAACCCTGCGACGTTCCAGTTATACAGTGCCTTTAATCTGTACAGAAACTGCCTAACTGCTTCACCGTCTGATCTCTTTTTCGACGCGTCTTTCTCGGCCCGCGTCAAGTATGGGCTCGCCTCATGTGCCATCATGATCCCATTGTGTAGTCGCTGGATTCGCCCACAATATTCCATAATTAATTCGTTATTCCATTGCGTGACAGTTTGAAGCTCTGCTGCAAGTGTCTCTATTCCTCCTATTTTATTGAATCTTCGTGATAGAGCCGAAAGAAGCTCGTCAATTGAATTAAATAACGATAATCGCGTGCAGAATTGATCGTCCGCTATGCCTCGCAATTTATTTTCCAAAAGTCCTATGAAATATTTTTCATACTGGACAGGTATTGTTTCCTTTATCAGTCTAAACATTTGCTCAAATAACGGAAACTACACGGGGTCTTCATTATGCAGTGGTATACCATTTACTGTGTTGTTTAGGTAGCCTAATATATTAAGATTCGAACCTAAAGCTAACGGTACCCCTGTTTGTTGCCTATTACTAGGAAAAAATTGCACGGTTTGATGCTGAGGGTTATCGCGTATGTTACTTTGTGTCCTTTGAAAAAATTCTGCCTGATTATTTATCGGCAGCTCGGTTGGTCGGTCACATGCAGGGAAAAGATATTCTGTATTTGTATACACGTCATTATGATTTTCTTCGTATCCGAACCTCAGCCTATTTGTCCTATTGTTTGATGTATAGTAGTTATAATTTTTGTCATTTGAATGCAGAGGTGGCCAATCGCAGAATGGTATAAAAGGTTGTTCACTGTTTGTATTTTCTTGTTCTCGCCGTTTGGTATACTTTTCCTGCCAACTCGTTTTGCCTAGCCCTTCCATGCCTAATTGATCACGTTTCCTGTCTACCCCTATGTTCTCCTTAATCGCATTCTCTTTTAATTCTGATTTTTCTGGTGCAATTTCCAACATCTCTATTTCTGCTGTTTCATTCGTTGGCTCTGCTAATTTTGTATTAGGATTTTTCTTAAATGAAATTTTTGGTTTTATATTTTCAAATATCTTTAACATAAGAACTTAATTTTTCTTATCCATTTCTTATAGAGTGCATACGATTCGGGGTCGTGTTCAAGCATCACCGTTGTTGTATCTGAATCTTACTGTGTCATGAAAAAAGTTTCGTTTAAACCATCCCTACCGTTATCAATCTCTTTCCCGTAGTCGGACATCATTATTTCTTTCCCCCTTTTTTTTATATTAGAGTGATGTGAGTTTAATTATATTAGTTGATTTCAGTCCACGCACGAAGAAATAATAGAAAAAAAAGGATTCCTATTTTATTTCCGATTCTGTATTTCTATTTTACTGGCTTCTCAAACGAGCGGAACTAGCCGTATTCGGGTTAAGTATTATTTTTTTTACGTCGTTTTCTTAGCTAAACAACCCCGAGGGACAATAAGTATATATATTTGGGAGGATAAAAAGAATTCTTACTTACTCTGACCGAAGGCACAAAACGATAAGCGCCAACATGCTCCAAGTCATCCTCTTTACGATGGTTCCTTTTGAAACTGGATGTTGACTCTAGTCCTTCCTTACTCGATAGTAGCTGCAGGTGACTGCCTTGAATTTTCTGTGCCTGTTGTTGCACTGCACTATGTGTGTATCCCGATTGTTGCCCGAAAATTCTGAAATATCACGTGTAAAAAAAATTTTCATTTCGCGACAAAACCTACCCCACGCTTAGCACCAAAACTGTTACGTAGGATACTAAAGGCTCAGGGTGCTTAATAACAACGCGGCAGTTAAACTCAATCAATCACTTTATTGCTATATTCCTTGGGGGAAGGCGTTTTGTGGTCCCGAGTTACTTATTGCGACTCTCCTCCTTCCAGTCCCGACGTTCAAGAGCCCTGTGGCCTCTGCTGCGGGCCTTTTTATGCTCTTTCTTCCCCCACTTGTGCTCCTTCCTAATACAAATAGCTGAAGCCCACCCCACGTAGTATGTTCCATACTGTACGTGACAGCACGAAAAATATAAAACTTTTTTTTATAGACAAAACTTGGATACATGATTGTTATTTAGAAAAAGAAACTGTGAAAATGTAGGTGTTTTTGTGTCTAGGGAGCAAAGTGTAACTATACTTCCATGCTACTTTTCTCTTGCCAGTTACCTTCCTTTTTCCAATGAGGGAGGAAAAGTAATCAAAGGGAGAAAATGCACGCATCCATGTAACGAATGTTTTTTTTTTTTTTTTAACATAACAGCAGTTGCGATTTACAGATGGTGTGTAGTAAACGACATTGTTTTAATCAAGTGGCTTGGTTACTTTTTTTTCGAGTGGAAAAATCAAATTCAATTTATTATTTGAATTGTATACACGACGAATGTGGAACTTCTCACAAAAACTTTTAGTAGGACCATGCAAGTGGGGAATGTACAGTAATAATAAGATTAGGTAATAATTACTATTGTTTCAATGAATCAACTAATCAATTCTAAGCAAAAGTCCCAATCAACGTTAAAAAGAAAGACATTAGGGGTAAAGAGGGCATAAAGATCGATGTATGGAAAAGCGATGGTATACCGATCGCGACGAACTACGAAAAAGATACAAAGACTCAAGTATTTAAGCCTTAAATTCGGCGACAGAGAATGCGTTTTTAACTTCTCACAACAATACGAAGGAAGCATATGCATACACGTGCAAGTGATACCCGATAAAATAGTATACCAACACTTTATGGGGGGAAAAGACACGGAATTCAAACACAAACATCTTGAAAGCCTGCATTATCAGGCACTTTTAGAGAGAACCAGTAACTGCTATTCACCTAAAAATAATAATAATAAAATCTACGACGATCCCAATAACTAGGAACCCCAAGATAACACAGAGAAAAATCTTGGAGGAGATAGCAATGAACAATCTGTTAACAAATGAGATGGAAAAAATGGTGAAGAGGATGCATGGCATACGGAGAGTGGCAAAAAAGGTGAGAGAGAGAAAGAAATGAAGAAGGCTGATGAAGAGCACATTATGCCCCCACCTAAATCTCCACCACCACTGAACACTAACACCAAACGAAACCTTCTCTCACCAGATAGCGACCGAGGCCTAAACAAAGCTTTAATAGAAGAAAGCGACGATATTTAGGACGAGGAAAGAAAAATTTTCGACAAAGCGGGCATAATGGAAAAGTAAAGAGTAAGAAAGACACGAGTGCTATGAGACATACCTTCATGGGCCCGACATGGCAACTTAGACCCTACCCCATTTCTAAAAATAAAAAAAGTCGAAGATCAGCCATTCAGGTATATCGACAATTTAGCGTTCTTTACAATAACAGACGATATTCAAGGCACAGAGACCATCGAAGTGCTGTACGAGCAACTCTGCACAAACCCAGTAGTCATAAATAATGAGACAAAGGCAGTCGGTTACGTCACGCTAAACCACTAGTAATGGTAAACAAATTAAAAATAATAGAATTGGTAAGAGATTTGTGATACTAAATCTCAACCAATGGTTAAATGTAGTGAAACAATTTGTACAAATCCTTAAAGGAAATAAAAATAAGTGCTACGTAATACACAAAAACATTAGTAGCGCCACCAGTAGATCAAAGATATAAGCTAATAAAAGGATATCACGAATTAGCAGTAGAAAGACACCAGGGTATTCATAAATCGTATAGAAAAATAACGAAAGACTTCTTTTGGTGAAATATGAGGTCAGATGTAAGGCAGTACGGACTTGGATGCTCGTCATACCAAATGAAAAAGCTAATGTGAGTAAAAACAAAGCAGGCCATGGGTCTTGGACACTGAGCAGACCATTCGAAAAGATGTCGATAGACTTCTATGGGTCAATAAACAAATAATCGGTACGCAACAATACACACACCTTATTCATACAGGATAGGCTAACTAAATATATAGTGACACAAACAACGAACAACATAGGAGAGGAAACATAAAATTATTAATAAATGTGCACCAACGAATGTTTAAGCGAGCGGAAAGGGCAAAAAGAAAGTGGAAAATAATAATTACAGTAAATGGGTGCCAGTACCGTCAGATCATCGAAATCAACAAGACTATCATAATTCCCTTTTGAGGCATGACACATAAGAGTGGAAAGACGGGAGCGAGGAAATTTTACAAACAGGAAATCAGACTAGACTATATAAGCGAATTGAGCCTCTGGCATAAGATTGACAGTCTTTCCGGACTCGCCTATGTTAGAGTGTAATAATAACAATTAAATATATTGATAAAGTGTACTTATTATGATATTAAAGAGAATAAGTAAAATAAAAGAAAAAAACAGCAAATCAGGAAAAAAATAACAAATTAGAAAAAAAAACAACTAATTGGAAAAAAAACAATAACGACAAAGAAAAAAATCAAGAATGTGACAACAAGGAGACGTAGCTGTAATTGGATAGCGAGAAATAGATACATGTATACTGCATATCGTTTGCCGCAACATAAGATAACAAATAAACATCTGTAAAGAGACTGCCACATTGCGATTCTTAAATGATTTCACAAACAAAAGTATAACCATGGAAATAGAGTAGCATATACGAAATAAGAGAGCATCACGGTAGCGCATATCACATAATATACGAATACGAGGTAGTGCAAATAAAAGGAGAGCTGTCAAACTGGAAGGATTACGCGTAAATAATAGTGAAAATATTGTTAGGAGCTGCTGCAGGATAGTTCATGTTTGTAAAAATGGGGGGGCCCTCTTACTAGTCTATTGCAAATTATTTACAGATAACGACCGCTGCGACAGAAAATAAACAGTAAAAGAGGCAACATCGGAAAATGACATCGATCTGCAGCCGATTGGTGAACTTAAAATATTAACAACAATAATAGAAAAATAAAAGAGCGAGATAGCTGCAGTGATAAAATTATACTTACAGTGGCATAAATATGTATAAATAATAACAAAAATAGTAATAAGGATAATAATAGAAATGATAATAAATTAGGCCGAACACAATAGACCTTAACCAGTTTATTTTCGACAAAAATTATAATTCACTAATAAGTCATAATTGCTAACATTTTTACTACAAAAATACAATAAATACCCAGAAAGTAGGCGCAATAATAGATTTTTTTGTAACTTAAATATCGTAGTATACATATTCTTATTAATAAAATGTTTTTGAAGCACCATATACCGTAAAATATAGGTAGTCATAATAAATGAAAAAAAAAAAAGAAGAAAAAAAGGGAAAAATTTTGTATGTAATCAATTAACAACGAGCATAATTAAAGCCATGATAAAATTTGTAGTAGGATCAGCAAAAAAAAAATAAAAAGAAAAACAGACACCAGTAACAATATTAGGAATAAATGAAGCAGTAAGCCCTTGACCCTCGACATTCTTGACCACGAAACAAAAAAAAGATGGAATTGACAACTACATTTATTTATAGGGACTAATTACTTTTCAAGGCAAAAAAAAGCCTGTTATCATAATTTATTGTATAGCTGATATGGAAATAAAAAATAGGGAAGGACAAAAAAAAATACATGTAAACGATTATGTACCATAAGTAAGTGAGGAAGTTTTAAAACAAAATCATTTTATGCACATAATTATATACATTGAGAAGAAAATCGCCACTGAGGTCGTCGGAGTCACGGCCTTAGATGTGTTACGTACGATAGCATATAGCTATGCATGCGTGCGCCTCCATTGGCTTGGGCCCGAAAGGCAGGAGAAATAGAGAGGAGGAATGACAGAAAAGGGAGAGCGAGGGTACACATGCAACTTTTCTCGAACATAAGGAATTTTAATGAAGTACAAGTTAACCACGATCTGACCTATTATTCATTCCCACACCGTAAAACCCACGTAAAAAAGGTAATTACAGTGTATTTCAATCACACTTCAATTTATTTTATAATTTAAGTGACGCATAGCATTACTTAATAAAGTTTCTCTCTAAATATTTTAGTTAATATCAAATGATTTCATGCCAATATCTGAATTAAACGAAGGATGGTTACTACAATCTGTACTGTTCGCACTATTATGTGAAATAACATACGCGTAGATACCTATACATCAAGTATATTACCAACTTAAAATCGAAGAAAAAAAGTTTATCTCAAAAAACTCTCTTTTGCCTTAGACTTTCAAAAGGCTCATACTTGCTCAGAAACTTGAAAAGGTTCTTTCTTGCCTTTGAGTTTGAAAAAACTCTCACTTGCATGGGATGCCGAAAAGACTTTTTTGCCTTTGATTTTGAAAAGGCTTTCGTCTGCTTAGAAATTTGGAAAAGTTTTTTTTTCCCGTTAATTCTAAAGACGCTCTCTTTCCATTGCGTCTGAAAAGACTCTTTGTTGCGCCAACCCAATTATATGACAGTGTGATTAATGTTAAAATATAAATTTAATTCGAAAATTGATAAGTGCTAGCTTGTCAACCTAAATAATTTTATTGATTGAAAGAAGAATGTAACAGAACCTTAATTAATAAAAAATCACTCAAAGATATGGTAGCTATATTCTACTTGGAGTTAAATTTTTTGTGAGAGTAATTAGAAAAGTTGACAGCAGGGTTCAGATTGCACAAAACGTTACTTATTTATAAACTATTGACAACAGAAGGTACGTGATGTTTTTTTTAATTAAACGTCATAATTGGTCTCGTTTACCTTAAAATAGAATCTATATAATCAAATAAGCCAGTTTTACTAATGACTCACAATGATTTTAGCTTATCAATCTTGAGGAAGTTAATATGTTTAAACAATAACGGTATATGGTGAAATTAAATAAGTAATAGAGTTAATGCAAACTTACATATTTTGAATCCAGTTTAAAGCGACTCAATGTAGAGACTCTAGAATAATACATTATACTGACCTTTTAATTTAACAGTTATCACATTTTTTATTAGTGACATACAAAAGTACTGATTTATGAAAAAAGCAACTTGTACGCTATTAGAAAAGCTTGAAAGTTTTAATGATTGATTCGTAATAAAAATTTGGCAAGATCTATTAAATGTTAAAATTTGAAGCTACATGTACACGTACCAAGTTAAAGTGATTTTTTGTATTTACCCCAGTTTATCCAACATAAAGATCCATATTACGAAGTAACCTAGATTTGACCTTTTACAATAATTATTGCTTAATTGTCAACTTAAGAATTACCATCTATAAAGAAAAGAATGTACTTGTCACTTAGTAAGTTAGCTGCTCAACTTGAAAAAAGGGCTCAGAGTAGGGGAAAGATTCAAATCCAGGTTAAAGTAAAAACTAGAGTTCAATAAAAAGGATTGATGTAAGCAATATCAAATTATTAAAATTCCAGACGTTATATACATAGAGAAAGTTATGAAGATGTGTCAATACNCTTAATAAAATTAATATAAATAACATTGAAAAAAGAGTCAGTTAAGAGAATTTACCTATACGCATTTCCAGTTATAATAATAAAGACTTGCGTTGGCTGTGCACTCAGTTACATAGCTATGTAGTCATTTCCACTCCTCTTCTCGTAGGCACATATTTAGTATATCCCCCTTCCACGTATCTCTAAAATGTGCGCCAATATTCTCATTTCAACGGGAATCTACTTCTCTTCTCGTAGGTGCACGCTTTTTGATACGACTCCCGCACTCTCGAAAAGCGTGAGCCCACTATAGAATTAAATTAGCTGGTTTGGATCATTTTTTTTGTAAGTCCCTATATTTTAAGTCTGAAGTAAAAAAGATTCTTATATAAGACTGTATAACGTTACAACGAAACAAAAAAAAATGCAAAGACAATGTAGTGTTATGTATAACAAAGTACAATTAATGTTACAAAATAAATAATCAATTTATTGTTACACCACATAAGCACTTGAATTTTATAAAAATAACATTTTTTAATTCGTGGCATATAAAAGAATGCAGTTACAAAACATACTGGTTGATCAACATCAAAAAGCCTTGTGTGATTTTGTAAGAGTGATAAGAAAAAATAGCGTAGGATTTGAACTTGCACAAAAAGTGATTTTAATGTTACAAACAGCTTATACCTAATGATAGTCTTAATAAAGTGTCATAATTCGCCTTGGTTACATTATAGTTGAAGCTATTATTTCTAATGAGCTAGCTCTCACAATTCTCGTACAACTATTTAAGCTTGTGGATCTAAAGGAAGTTTATATGCATGAAAATAAATAGTATAAACTATAATGAAACAATTATTGAAGTCAATGCTATGTTACATATGTTAAAGCTCCTTTAATGGTATACCAAATAGGGAGAATTAAATAGTTAATAATGTTACCTATATCATCTTACATAAATAACATTCGTTCATATATGACCTAACAGACAACTGAATCATATAAGAAACATTTTGTATGCCTTTGAAAATACTTAAAAGACTCAGTGTGTTAATATATTTCTACGGTAGATGATTATTGGAAGACAGAATTTATGGTAGTGCAACGATTGAATTCTGGGCAAGGGTGAGAACAGTAATTCCTTAAGAAAGTTTACGTTGTAATTTATGTAATATTAATAATCCTTAACAGTATGTATATTTTACTGGTTAAATAAATAAATATGACTAAAATTCACTTAAATTTCTAACATAGTTGAAATTAAGAATACAAGAATGTATTTTTCGTCAGAACTCTACACTGGTATCCACACCAAAAGATCCTGCTTAAGAACTTGCAGAATCTTTTAACTACANTATGTAATATTAACAATCCTTAACAGTATGTATATTTTACTGGTTAAATAAATAAATAAAGCTGGATTATTACAGACCTTGTTTATCGTTTGTTGATATGTATAAAACTATATCAGCCCGTTTTATTCACTCATTAAAAAAGTTTTTTAACTGTCACTCTTAAGTTAAATTATTTCCTAAGAGTAGCAACGTCACTTAACAACGGTACATTAGAAAACTAATTTACAAGGTAGTGTTATATAATAATCAGTCTAACGAATGTCACACAAGAAATAGTTGATAAAATGTAATATCGTAATGGCTGTCTCATTCTTAAGCAATGACTTTTCTTTTACATGTATTATCATACATCTTTATCTAACTAATATACAAAGCAAAGTCACCAAAATTGTTGTTATCACTAGGCACAAAAACTACTTAACCAATCGAGCTGAAATTTTGCACACTAATTATTAATACTTCCTAGAAAGTCTTAGTAGGGTTATCATTCAAAAAATTATCATAAATTTAATTTAAAAAATTACAACAGCAATAAATAAATTCAAGGCTTAGCAATAATACGCTAGCTTCTCACGTAGGTTCAGTAGGATCCACTAGGTGGCGTAGACATTAAATCAAAGCTACCTGCAATAGAACTGAATAAGTGTAGTTATAATAGCCCTGAGAATCTCAGACATTTCTGTAGTCATTTACCGGCAGTACATCGAAAATACAGATGTTAGTCGTGTAGCTGAGTATCCCAGCAATCGGCAACACTGTTCTTCAATGGGCAAGCAACCTTAGTCTGATTTCACTCTGAATCACCAGGATTGACGAGTGCCGTCAATAAATAAGTTTTCTCAATGATAAGGTCTTTAATGAAATACTTGAATACGTGTCTAGCTACAGCATAAGCTGCTCCAATACTTTAGAGTTTTGTGGCTGTTTAACTGTCTGGCCTGGTGCTAGAGAATTTTAGTCTTCAAATACAAGCCAGGGCAGACAGCCCTGAGGAGTATGGCCCATTCTCCAGGCCCACTTTCCCGACTAACAATGAACGATTGGTTATCTGGGAAAAGACAACAAGAAATTTTTTGGTCAGCGGCGTACTTCCCCCTATCACGGTCTCTGTACATAGAGACTTAGAGAATAAGAGTCAAACTACCCACAGCCAGCTCTCCATCATCAAGAATAATAATAAAGAATAGATAGAAGTCTCGCCACTGGCATTTTTTAGAACCGTTATAAGTATTAACGCTCCCTATTTAACCATCACTCTCATCGGTTCTTTTAAGGACCACCTAAGTGAACCCTAGTGATTGACAATCCTAGTTCATCCACTTGACTCTAAGCATTTAACCAGGAATCATCGATCCGGTCCAAGGTCTGCGCTGGGAGAACCCAACAGCTGTAAAGGAACAATAAACTTGAGCAAACGGGACACTCTCTAACGGGCAAGCATCACGGACCATTCTCCTCGTCTTAGATCACTAAAACAACTGAGTTTGAAAAAAAAGAAGGTGCTTTAAACACTAATGTCTTCGGTATAATACCAGGAAACAACAGTGGGACAATGAAGATTACCCTGAGATATCCAGGCTGGCACATTTGCTGGAGACTTTAGTCAAGAAAGAGTTTACTTAAGAAGCTTACTGGTCCTGTTAAGGGCCGATGGACGTTGAACTACTTTGCCAACACATATATTAGAACTTAATAAAATTGAAAAAAACAGCCAACAGGGCTCACAAAAGTCTTAACCATGCTAAAAGTCACAAGAAGATGAATTCAAAGGAAACCTTTAAATGCATCTAAAGAATACAATTTAAGGTGTCAAAAAACTAACGCAAAACATTCATCGAGATTAAAACAGTAGTGAAGTTAAATTAATTAGTAATGTTTCTGATTTTTCTTTGGAATTCATATTTACCTTACCTTAATATTCGTCAATAGATTTCTTATATTATAGTTATGTTATGAAGATAAGGCAACATATTACTTAAATAATAGTAAGCAAGAAAGAAATCAATGTAATTTGTCAAAAGTCAAGTGTGCAAAGATATATGTATCCACGTAATACTATGAGTTATTATTCTTTAACCTTACAAGTCTTAGCTCAAAATGCATTTTTAATTTATGTTCTACTGAAGTTAATTCGATGTTTATAAGTAAATAAATAAATCATAATCATAAAGTTACAAATAAGCCTTAAGAATTAAATGCAAATAATTTGCATTGCATTAATAACATAAGCATCAATAGCCAAATAACTTAGAGAGCGTACTGGCCAATTTATGTATTAATGAGAATTAATAAATAACTGCAGCACCTATCACTAGGTAACCTGGGATAAAATTACGAGCCAGTTAATCGATCAGTAAAACATTAAATAATAACGCAAGTACCTATCACCAAATAACTCTTAGCGCTCACAGGCTATTTTCCAAATCAAATAAACAAAAACATGTAGCTTCTATTGTGAGATGACCCAAGAGGCTTACTGGTCACTCTGTTAATTAAATGAATAAAATTATCAAGCCAAGAGCCTTTCACCAAATGTCCTGAAGCATTTCCGGGCCACTTTATAATTAAAACATCAAAAACGAAGAATGTGAATT
>NW_019380038.1:49018-59637 GCF_000648655.2 Copidosoma floridanum | reverse complement strand
TCTGTAAATCGTTAAACTGTACTCTTTTTTTCTCGTTTAATTTAAGAAATGTGTAATTTAACATGTTAATAACTAATTTCAAAATATTGACCAGACGATTCGTCTTTTCTCTGTTTTTTTTTATATGTATACAAGTATCATAAGATAAAGTGATACAAGAGTTATTACAAAAAGAATTTCAGTTATTATAAAATTAATAATTATAAATCCAATGAAAAGAAGAAGTACAAGTCATCCGAATTGGTCATCCAAATTAATAATTAAAGCAGAGTTACCAGTATTAGTTTCTAGTGGAAAAAAAGGTAAGTTAACCTGGATATTATATTTAACTCTCTACTTCTTCCTTTTTTTTTTTTTTAAACAAACAAATAGTTGGACTGTCTGCTGTCCTACAGCCTGTAAAGGAGCGTGAGACTGTAGTCCACAGTTTTTGGTTTGAAGCTGAAAACAAACTTAAATGACATTAATCGTTATTTAACAAAATTGGTAGCAGAGCGTGGTTAATGGTCTCTAGCTATTTGTTTATTTATTATATATTCTCTTATTACTATCTTTCTCTTAAGAAACACCAAACACCATTTAATGAAGCATTTTAAAGAATGAAGCGTAATACCCTATATAGTACACTGTGCGCGGACGCGTATATGCTGTGCTTTTGCGGATAGCATGGTATATGCCGTATTTTGTTATAACTTAAAAAAAACTAGATAAAGAAAATAACAAATAAAATACTAGATTAATAAATAAACGGAAAAATAAACAAGAGTTAACTGTCGTTGAAATAACAAAAAAATAAGTAAACAATAAAATAATATTGTNCTGATGGAGTTTCTCAATGCCAACTTCTCATTTCAGCATGCAATTAAATCTATCCCTATGTTCGATGGGAAAAATATTCTAATGAAAGATTATGTACAAGATGTTAGAAATGGAAAAAGCTGGGTCAGAGATAATCAAAAAGATTTATAGAAAAGAGCAGTATTGCAGAATTTACGAAGTGCCTCACGCATAAGCGTAAGTGGCCAAGATTTCGAAAACCTCAAAGCATTTATAACCCATTTAAAAAAAAGATACGCAACAGGAAAAACCGTTCCTTACTATCAAACTCAGCTACAGAAAGGGCGCCAATGACAAGGCTAATCGGTTGGTGAATATTATGATTATGTAAACCTACTGCTAACATGTGCTGAAAAAGGCTTGATGGAAGATAAAGGCAATGCATACAACGCGCATATAATGACCCCTATAAAAGACATGGCGTTAGATATGTTCAGAAATGGACTAGCACCTTTAATAAGCCAGCAGGCAGATGCGAAAGAGCCTGCTTCTCTAGCCGACGCCTTCGAATGATAGCGGGTATGAATTTCGGATACGCGATATCAAGGACTAACTCATAGTGACTTAAGAAATAACTTAAACAACTCATATCAACAGCAGAATAGGTATCCCAATCAGCCATTCTCATTACATCAAGTGGCACCAGTTGATGAACAACAGATTGACAATGAGAATAATCACGCTGATAGGCAGTGTAATAATTATCAAAATTGTAATAGACAATATTAACAACAAAATAATGGACAGAATTACTGTAAAAATTATCAGAATCAGGGAAGGAATTGGAATTTTTAAAATCAATCGAGAAACCCTAATTATTATCAGAATAATTACGGACGACATAATAACGAAAATCCTAATGATTATTACACTCAAAGGAATGCTAATTTTAATCCTGGTAATAATCAAGGATATTAAAGCAGAGGTCAGAATTATAATAGGTACCCCCAAAATAATAATTATAATAGTTATAATCAAGAAAGTTTTAATCCTAATTATCAGAATCAGAACTTTCAAAATCAATACCAACCAGGAGACGACCGTTTGCCGCATCATTTAAACTCTCAGGCGGCTCACCCCAATCGTCGTTCGGAGGTGAGCCCACAAAAACAGAATTCAACCCCTACACCGAATGTTTCAGCGCAGGTAATGAAAATAGCAACAGAATTGAAACCGTCCACATTGGTACCTGCCAGGGACTTGGTGCAGACGACGAGCCTACAAGCATAACATTATCAATCCCAGAAGAAAAAAGGCGCTGCCACAAATCTGATTAAATTAGATCAGTTGCACCCATATTCACGAGTAGAGACTAGTGAAATTATTAACCTTACTGGAATCACACCTCACCCAGTTTTAACGAAAGGAACAACGTATATGACCATTTAAGGAAAACCTACAATTTTTCATGTGATCCCTAACGATTTTCCGATCAAAGGTGGCGGTTTATTGGGTCGAAACCTTTGAAGGAACGACGAGCCACATTATCATATAATCATGATGCTATAGTACTAGATGATGACGTAATGAACCCCATCCCTTTTTTAAAAACTCTTGAGGAAATAGAGCAATTGGAAAGAGATGAAAAAGAACAAAAAACCATAAAACTCAAAAAACAAGCACAGGAAAATAAGATTTTAGCTACAACCCTTGATACTAACAAGGAGACAAAATGCTTTAAGGATAATATTAACCAACAGAAATCTTATGACAAATACATCGTAGGCCTAGCTGAAAGGTCAAATATACCTTAGTACGAAAAATTTGGAGACATAAAAGCTGATTTTCATTTTCGAGATGAGTTTGACAAATTGATCTAATCAGAAAGAGGTGAAAATCTTATGAAGGCAACTGATAACAAAACTTATAAAAGTGGGATATACAGTGAAAATAATGAATTAGTCGACCAAGATATACTCCAACCCTATGCCATTGAACGGAATGAAAATACTCGTAGTGTAGAACATTGCCCTAATGAGGAACAAAAAAATACCAGTAAAGCAAGTAAATATACGATTCAGGCTTGAACACGTCAAATAGTAAGAATTTATTTAATTAATACTAATTTAACTAAAGGATACTTACCACGAATAGATGTAGGGTGTGATAACATATATTAATGAGAAGAAATAGTAAAAAATGAGAACGGTCAATGTAATATTATGGCAATGAATACTAATAAGGATGATATTACGATTGAAAAAGACCCAAGAGAAATTCTACCTTTCAAATACATTGCACCTGAATTTGATCCCGATACTAGCAGCGAACATGAGAGACCAATTGTTAAAAAGAAAAGAGATGGAATAAACGACCTAAAAGGACTTGTGAGCACCGGTCATTTAAACTTAAAAGAACGAGACCAAATATATCAATTGATTTCTGAATTCTCAGAAATTTTCTTCTTACCAGGAGACACTTCACCTTGTACTAACCTCGTCGCACACGAAATCCCGACGGAAGATAACATTCCTATCAACACTAAACAATATCGTCACCTACCAGTACATAGAAAAGTTTTAGAGGAACACGTAGCAAAAAAACTTAACGATAGAATAATCGAACCTTCGTCTTTACGATATAATTCACCTTTTTGGATTGTCCCTAAAAAACCTGATAGCCATGGAAGCCCAAGATAGAGGGTAGTAATTGATTTCTGAGAACTTAATAAAAAGACCAATAGTGATGCATATCTATTGCCTAATATCGCAGATATTATGGACCAGTTGGGAGGAGCCGTATATTTTTCAGTTTTCGATTTGGCAAGTGGATTCCAACAAATTCCTATGGATGAACATGATAAGTATAAAACAGCATTTACGACACCCCATGGACATTACCAATATAGACGAATGTCCGAAGGCCTGAAAAACGCACCTGCCACGTTCCAATGACTAATGAATCTCATATTGAGAGGCTTATTGAATGTTGAAATGCTAGTGTATTTAGATAATATTATTATTTACACAAACGATCTAGTAGATCACGACCGCAAAGTTAGGTAACTTTTCGATTGGTTAAAATCAGCGAATATGGTACTCCAACCTGATAAAGTTGAATTTTTGCGAAAAGAAGTAATATTTCTTGGGCATATAGTGAGTCAACGAGGGATTGAACCAGACCCTAAAAAGATACAAGCCGTTAGAGAATTTCCCCAACCAAAACTATGAAAAATATTAGAAAATTTTCAGGACTAGTAGGATACTATAGACGCTTTATTAAAGATTTTTCAAAAATAGCTAAACCATTATCAGATTTATTAAAAAAGGGAGAAAAATTTGAATGAACTGAAGTGCAGGAAAAGAGTTTTCAAATACCAAAGGATCACCTATGCCAAGAGCCTATTTTACAATTCCCTGACTTTAGTAAATCATTCAAGTTAACAACAGATGCATCTGACTATGCAGTTGGAGCGGTATTGAGTCAAGAAAAAGATGGGTTTGACCATCCAGTCGCTTACCTTTCAAGAACTTTAAATAAAGCCGAAATAAATTATTCCACGACTGAAAAGGAATTTCTAGCCGCACTATATGCAATGCATCACTTTCGACCGTATTTATTAAGAAATAAATTCGTTCTCGTAGCCGATCATGAGCCATTGAATTGGATGCATACAAGAAAAGACCCAGGTCAGCATCTGATGCGCTGCATGTTTAAATTCACTGATTATGAATACACTTTTAAATACAAACCAGGAAGACTCAATACCAACGCTGATGCATTATCTAGAATCCCAGTGGGACCACTTTGGTATGCAGAAAATAATATAAACAAGGGATTACCATTACTAAGAGTTATGATGATGGTTTGAAAGAAAATAGAGGAAAAGAAGAAAACAGAATTACAAAGTCAGAGGAAAAGACTAGTAAGAGCATCTAAATTAACGACGATCAAACGTAAAGCATTGCAAACAACCTCGAAGGAAATAATAGAAGTAACAAAACCAAGAAGCATGACCAAATCAGAAACAGATGTACCTGAGTTAATCAAGGGTCCTGGACGACCCCTTGGTTCGAAAACAAACAAAGAACGGCCGAAATTAGATCATAGTGTGATTGCTCAAAGAACCCGAACAAAAACATTTCCACAGCCACAAAATCATCTACATCTCAACCGAATATATTAAAAAATGTCACTAAAAACACATCAAAAGATTCTAGCTCATTGAAAGTGGATTTTTTCAGAATCAGGAGTCTCAACATCATACTCTAGCGATACGAATTTAGAAACTACAGAAATAAAACATAATAGATCAAAAAATGAGGAAATGCCACAATTACTAGTTAGAGATTTAATTAACCTTGGTGCAACGTCAAGAACAAGTATGTTTTCTAGCTGTCTTCAAGCGATACAAAAGAATCGTCAAGAGAAGATACTCAAATACCAGTATATGGCCCTAGACGAAGTGAATTACGGCAAGAACTGACTGAAATAGAAATAGACTCAAATACAGACACTGATTGAGACTCAGAAATGACAAATACTGAAATTTCCGTTACACAAATTTCACTTAGCGAAAGTTCAAATGATAACGTTTTTGAAGACCAACCTAAAACAACGACAAATAATACTAATGAAGTTACTTATTAGAAAATAGAAGAGTTAAAAAAGAGATTTATCCAAAGCCTCCAAGAATATTCTGACATGTCTAACAACGATGATGAGCCCGAACAGGCCAATTTTTCATCAGTAACTAGATTTTCTGATGGAGATAAACTGGACCCCGAAATTCAAGACATATTAACCGAAATGGACACCTATGATCCTGATGATCTTGATGATTCTGTATTGGATGAAAGAATTGCGGATATATCAAGACGTACAACAGGTCTTGAACCCCTATTCAATGAAAAAGAAATTTTAAGAAAATATAGGACAAGAGGAAAATTATCAATTACCCCACGTATTTAGGAGAATACACCCTTGAGTTCTAGCGCACCGACGCAAACGAGTACTTTTGTAAAAAACAGACGATCTAAAGCGCCAGACTTGCAACAAATAACAGAAGAAACCCCAGATAACTTAAATGAAAACAACAAACAAATAAACTGCAATGAAAATAAATCAATGAATCGAACTATTGCACCTGATTTCATGTTACTATCGGACTTATACTCTTTTCAACCCATCAATCGATGCAAACAACAGCACGGAAAAGTGTATGTAAGTCTTAGTGATAGTAGCAGTTGTACTGATAATTATAAGAACGAAAATGGAGCTAAGCTAGTAAACAATGTCATTCCCAAAAGATATTGCCTTACATACAAAAGAGACAATACAGTTCATTTTGTTAGCAAGGATTGTCAACCAGTCACATCTGTCTCAAGGCTGTTGAGATCGATAGGTGCACTGGACTTTAGCTTTTTGAAATCGAAGAAACCAAGAGTTGTCCAAAGTTTAATAACACCTAATGGAGGACATAATATACTGTTAATCGTTATTAATGAAACGTCGACCGATTTTTCTTCAGAAAGTCTTACAAACCTTTAAATCGCTTAAAAAAATATTGTTGAGACGAAATCTTAAAACCTTCCAACATTTCAAGAAGGGGAGATCTTACAGACAAATTAGAACCTGGATTGATAACAGAAATGTTATTAACAATTTTTGATAAAACACCCATATAAATTACTGTCTGTTACGGTAAGGTTGATTTTGCAAAAATCCAAGAACGTAATGAAATAACACAAACATTACATGACAGCCCTGTTAGAGGACATAAGGGAATAAACCAAACTTACTGGAAAATAAGAGAATGGTTTTATTGGCCCGAAATGAGAAATGATATTCTCAATTATGTACGTAAATGCAGCAAGTGTCAAGAGACAAAAATTGAACGACTAAAAACAAAAGAACCCTTGGTACTTACAGATACACCTATTGAAGCTTTCGATAAGGTTTCCATCGTTACCGTTGGTAAATTAAGAGTAACACTAAATGGTAATTGCCATTTGCTGACCATACAGTGTAATTTGACTAAATATATCATATTAGTCCCTGTACCAGACCTAAGATCAAGCACTCTTGCCAACGCACTCGTACAAAATCTAATATTAGTTTATGGTGCGCCTAGAGCAATTCTGTCAGATAGACATGCTACATTTATGTCTAATTTATTGGAACAACTCATGAGAACTCTCAAAACCAATCATCTAACTACATCAGCATACCACCCTTAAACAAACGGATCACTAGAGCGAAGTCATGATGCCCTAGCTGACTTTACACGAACTTACTTTGAAACATATGATGACGGGGAAAACTTAGCAAAATTTGCAGCTTTAACGCATAACACGAGTGTACATGCAGCTACAAATTTTACGCCTTATGAACTAGTATTTGGGAAAGTAGCAAGATTGCCCTTGAAGATACCTAAAGATAAAAGATTACGAACATACCAATTATATTTACAAGATCTTATGAGGCAACTTCAAGAAATGCAAATTGCGGCAGGAAATCAACAAATAAAAGATGAAAGTACAAGACAAAACAAGATATGATAAAAAACTATAACCTCTAAATGTTAAACCAGGAGATTACGTTTGGGTAAAGAAAGAAGTGCGTTCCCATAAATTTGATCGCTTTTATAATGAACCCCTAAAGGTTAGAACGATTTTAGAGGAAAATAATGTGTTACTTGAAAAAACCAATGGTGAAACCATACGCAAACATACAGATAAGTTAAAACTAGTTCCCCGATAATAATATCATGTAAGAAGCATAGACTACATGTCTTCCAGAGAGAAAAAAAAACACAACGATGCAGATTATATTGGCTATCTTAATGACAATAGCGTTCAAAGGTCGCGCAGATTTAAACTATGCTAATCATGGCAAATATAGCATAGAACCACTTGAAACAAACCCTGGAATATACTACGAACGAATTGGTATAACAAAAATTAAGAGAGCCAATTGGAAGATTGTAATATGGCTGGATTTTAATAAATTCATATTGGAAGAAACACCTATTCAAGGATTAAACGAAACTTTTCGATATTGTATTGTACAGTTTGGTTATTCTAATTGCACTCGCTATATGAAAATGGACTTCTTGAATTTAAAAATAAAGGGATTGACAAACCTCAAAGCAATACTATTGAACAAAATAAATACTGTGGGAATAAATGCGGGAGATAACATTTTTCCTTCTCCCAGCATACGAGCAAAAAGACTGACACCTTTTAGGAATTATTGGGTGCATTGCTAAAGGACTTTACGGCCTAGTCACAGAAGATAATATTAACGTTATAAACAACTAACATCAACAATTTGGATACCAATCAAAAAGAATATATTAAATTGTATGAACAAAATAGCCATATTTTTGCAGCCACATTCAAAGAACTATACAGTACCACGAAACGCCATAAGCATATTTTAAAACAAGTTGCTGATATATTGACTTTAGGACAGGATTTTACTCTTGACCGATATCTGATTCATTTGTCAGCATACTTTAGAAGAACTGAGGCTACCCTAGATCACATTGTTCGTTCCCATAAAGATCTAATTGACATCTTGCATGATTTACAAAGAGGTCAAGCACATCCAAAGCTATTTTCTCCAAATATATTTAGAACAGTAGCCCGGAATGCAAAGAACCTTGCGGGAAATCTAGAATTTGTAGCACCAATAGAAAATCTTTATGCTGGCGAAATAAGTACCCTAAGCAAATTAGATGTTGTTCATCTAGAAAATAGAACCATGGTATTATTACATTTGTTACTCGTAGATCGAACCCCTTACAATCTTTATAGACTACATCCAGTCATGATACCCCAATCTAGACAAAATGGATCTGCCTACATAAAACCGTCATATACTTACTTGGTAGTAGCAGCAGACCATAATTCGTATTTACGACTAAACGAAGTTACATTCAACCAATGTGATAAGACGGTATATGTTTATATATGCTCGGCTATGGAACCGCTGCAGGAACCCTATTCTATGATCGAATATGAAATTCTTATGTTATTACGACCTGGACCAGAAGTATTTAAATACTGTGAAATTATGTTTTATGTTTACGCCGAAAACCGAAAGCCAATGGATTTATTTACCAGCTGATAGTTCATGGTTATTCTCAACATCCAATAAAGAACAATTAAACATTATCTGTCCTAATAAAATGGATCAACAAGAAAGAGTAAAAGGTATAGGTCTTCTACGAATGAATGATGGATGTACGGGAAAAACTTAGAGATTAACCTTAACCAGTGAACATAAGATTATAACTCAAATACAATATATCTATCAGGTAGAAGTGAACTTAAACTTAACAGTACCACATGAACCCTTAAAAAACACTGATGACTTCCATGACGCTATAAAATCGATTCAAGAATTAAACTTTAATGAACAAGCATGGACAGATGAAGAATTAAATGTACAAAATATAATAAATCAAATGGAGAAAATAGGACCCGAAAGTTGGAGGAAAAACAAACTTCTCTTTTTATACGAAATGTCATTGAAGCTATTATTATTATGATTATAATAGCAATACTCATCAGCAAAGCAACAAGCTATTTCAAGAAGATTATGAAACGTAGTATCTCGGAAAAATTTATAAAACGTAACATCAACCCACTGAATGCAGAACCTCGAGTAACCATTAAACAAGAACCAATTGAACACGAACCAACTGAACTGTATGTTGAAATTGAAGAAAAACAAAAAACACTTAAATCATCTAAAGCTAGACCTATAATGAAGATATGGAGTTTGATACTTCCACGCCATACGCCCCAAAAACTGGAAATGGACTCATAAATCAATAGTAATTTAATACTATTTTCCTTCCAGGTAGAACAATGAACCCCGAATATGAAATAACAATAAAGACTAGAGTCAACATAAACCAACCTTTACATGAAGTTATCGAACAATTAGAAAATTAAGAAAATATTAAGGAAATGCACATACTTACGGATTAACATAGTTATAAACATCGAACTCGAACCGCCAAATACAATAGCGATTTATTTACTAAAGTAACACTAAATACAGGAGAAGAAGTTCAACCACTTTCTCCTTTTAAGATGAAATCCACTATTTGTCAAGCAGAAAAGATCTCTTCACCAACACCATCAAGAAACGACAATGATACACCAAACATTGATCCAAAAAGACTTATGTGTCTTCTGCTATGGGATATAGAAGAATAGAAAAGAGAAAGAGATTTCTTTAATTATTTCTCTCAATTTGGCACCCTAAATTATTGTTATGCCGTTAGAGATCGGCGGGGAAGATTATCCCAAGGATATGTAAAATACATGGATCCTAAAAGCGCTATTTTAGCGTTGCAGAACGTTGAGCCCGAATATCACACGAAATACACTGATCCAATTAAAAGGAGTACAAAATACAAAATGAACCGAAAATTGACTCGCTCATTATGTCAACAACAAGTTGAGTTGATGACCTACCACAGACATGTGATTACATGCAGAAGACAACGCTGTACACAAACTACAGAAACGAAGTCAATCTTTACCAAAATCATTGATCTACGAGAAAAGATCAAAAGTAGCAGAAAATGAACCCAATAATTGAACCCTACCATTTCACTAGCCACCTTCTACGTCGAATACACATCACTTAGTTCTAAGATTTTAACCTTAAGCTTTGTAAAATTAATTTTCCCTTTCACGTATTCCTTCTTCTTAACTTCACTTTATTGTTTAATTTTATCTTTAGGATTTATATGAAGTACGTTTATTATTAGTCAAAAAAAATATATACATATATATGTGTATATATATATATACACACAC
>NW_019380037.1:36757-49859 GCF_000648655.2 Copidosoma floridanum | reverse complement strand
ATAATGCATAGAAATTACCAGAAAATAACGACATTGTGAAGAAATCTGATATCACAAGCTGCACGCCACTGATAATGCATTAAAATTAATCAATATTACTTTGTACAAATGAAAGATATAGATTATAGGAATTTTCGTATTCCGGAATGAATAATTACTGGTACTATGTAGCAAAAATGACCGGCAAATAATGGAAATTTAGGAAAAATTTATTAGCACCGTCTGTATGCCATTGATAATGCATGGGCATTGATAAATATCACTTATTAAATATAAAATATATGAGTTTTAAAAATTTTCATCTTCCGGAATTATTAAATACACGTCCTACATAGCAAAAATGACCAAAAAATCATGAAAATTAAAAAAAAATTTAATATCACAGGCTGTACGCCACTAATAATGCATAGAAATCAATATATATCACTTAGTGCATATAAGAGTTATAAATTCAGACAGTTTTCGTCTTCCGGCATTGTTAATTACGCATACTATAGCAAAAATGACCGAAAAGTGCGGAAATTTAGGCAAGATCTATTATCACAGGCTGTACGCCACTTAAAATGCATAGACATTAATAAATATCACTTAGTTCATATAAAAGTTATAATATCGAACAATTTTCGTTTACCGGATTAATAATTACACGTACTATATCGCGAAAATGACCGAAAAATATGGAAATTTGAAAAAGATTCATTATCACAGGCTGTTCGCCTTTGATCATACATAGAAATTGATTAATATCACTTACTACAAATAAAGTTATAAAATCAAGAAATTTTCGTCTTCCAAAATTATTATTAACACGTACTATATAGCAACAATGTTTGAAAAAAATAGAAATTTAGGAAAAATTTGTTATCACAGGCTGTACGCCACTGGTAATGCATAGAAATTGAGTATTATCACTAAGTACATATAAGAGTTATAAGATTTAACTATTTGCATCTTCCGGAATTATTTATTACGCGTACTGTATAGCAAAAGTGTTCGGAACATAATAGAAATTTGGAAAAAATTTATCATCACGGGCTGTATGCCGTTAATAATGCATAGACATTGATAAATATCAGTTAGTACGTATAAAAGTTATAAGTTCTGAAAATTTTCGTCTTCCGAAATAATTAACTACACGTACTACGTAGCCAAAATGACCGAAAAATAATGAAAATCAAGGGAAAATTTAATATCACGAACTGTACAGCACCAATAATGCATGGAAATTAATCAATATTTTTTGTGCAAATAAGAGTTAAAGGTTCTATGGACTTTCGTCTTCCAAAGTTATTAATTACGCAAGCTATATCGCAAAAATGATCAAAAAGTACGTAGATTTAGAAAAAATTTATCATAACAGGCCGTATGCCACTAATAATGCATAGAAATAAATCAATACTACTTCGTACAAACAAGAGATATGAGTTATAATAATTTTCCTCTTTTGGAATTATTAATTACACGTACTATATAGCAAAAATGACCAGAAAAAAATGGAAATCAAGGAAAACGTTATTATCACGGGCTGTACGCCAATGATAATGCATAGAAATTAATAATTATTATTTATACAAATAAGAGTTATGAGTTCTAGGAATTTTTGTTTTTTGAAATTATTTATTACGCGACTTTATAGCAAAAAAAACCAGAAAATGATAATAATTAAGGANACCGAAAAGTACAGAAATTTAGGGAAATATTATTATCACAGGCTCTACGCCACTGATAATGCATAATAATTGATTAATATCACTTAGTACATATATAAGTTATAAGTTCTAACAATTTTCGTCTTCCGGCATTAGTAATTACACGTACTATACAGCAAGAATGACCAGAAAATAATAGAAATTAAGAAAAAATTTATCATCACAGGCTGTACGCCACTAATGATGCATAGAAATTGATGAATTTTTATTAGTACATATGAGAGTTTTAAGTTCCAACACTTTTCGTCTTCCGGAATTAGGAATTCACTTACTATATTGCAAAAATGACTAAAAAATACGGAAATTTTAGAAAGATTTATTATTACAGTCTATACGTCACTAATAATGCATAGAAATTAATCAATATTTCTTTGAACAAATAAGAGTTATAGGTTTTATAAGCTTTTGTCTTTCAATATTGTTAATTAAGCATAATATATCGCAAAAATGACAGAAAACTACGGAAATCGAGGAGAGATTTATCATCACAGGCTGTACGCCACTGACAATGTATAGAAATTAATTAATATTACTTTGTTAAAATAAGAGTTATGAGATCTAGAAACTTGCGTCTTTTGAAATTATTAATTACGCGTACAGTACAGCCAAAATGAACGGAAAATAATGAAAATTAAGGAAAAATTTATTATCACGGGTTGTACACCACTAATAATACATAGAAATTAATAAAAATTACTTTGTACAAATAACACTTACAGGTTTCAACACTTTTCGTCCTCCAGAATTATTGATGACAAGTATTATATCGCAAAAATGACCGATATGTGCGGAAATTTAGGGATAATTTATTATCACAGGCTGTACGATACTGATAAGCATAGAAATCGAAAATAATTACTTTGTACTCATAAGATTTATAAGTTTGAACAATTTTTGTCTTACAAAATTTCTAATTACAAGGATTTAATGGCGAAAATGATCGAAAAGTGAGGAAATCTAGGGAAAATTTATTATCTCAGGCTATACGCCACTGATAATGCATAAAAATGAATTTATATTACTTTGTACAAGTAAGAGTTGTATATTCTAGGAATTTTCATCTTCCGAAATCAATAATTACGCGTACTATGTACCAAAAATGACCAGAGAATAATGAAAATTAAGAAAAACTTTTATTATCACAGGCTGTACACCACTTATAATGCATAGAAATTATATAATATTACTTTGTACAAAAAATAGTTATAGATTTCAACAATTTTCGTCTTTCAAAATTATTAATTACGCAAACTCTATCGCAAAAATGACCGTAAAGAACTAACCTCAAGGAATTTTTGTCTTTTGGAGTTATTAATTACGAGTATTATATCGCAAAAATAACCAAAAAGTGCAAAAATTTAGGGAAAATTTTTTATCACAGGCTGTACGCCTCTGATAATGCATAGAAATTGATTAAGATTACTTTTTACGTTTAAGACTTATAGGTGTTAACACTATTCATCTCTTGAAATTCTTAATTTCGATAGTTTTATCGCAAAAATGCCCGAAAAGTGCTGAAATTTAGGGAAAATTTTTTATCACAGGCTGTACGCCACTGATAATGCATAGAAATTTATTAATATCACTTAGTAAATATAAGAGTTATAAGTTCTAGGAAGTTTCATTTTCTGAAATTATCAATTACGCGCATTATATAGCAAAAATGACCGAAAAGTACGAAAATTTAGGGAAAATTCATTATCACAGGCTGTACGCCACTGTTAATGCATATAACTTGATGAAAATTACTTTAAACTAATAAGACTAATAGGTTGCAACACTATTCGTCTTTGGAAATTGTTAATTACGAGTATTACATGGCAAAAATGACCGAAAAGTGCATAAATTTAGTAAAAATTTATCATCACAGGCTGTACGATACTGATAATGCATAGAAATTGAAAAAAAATAACTCTGTACTCATGAGATTTATAAGTTCCAACAATTTTTGTCTTTCGAAATTCCTAATTACAAGAATTAAATCGCAAAAATAACCAAAAAATGCAGAAATTTAGGGAAAATTTTTTATCACAGGCTGTACGCCTCTGATAATGCATAGAAATTCATTAATATCACTTAGTTCATATAAAAAATATAAGTTTTAACAATTTTTGTTTTTCGGAATTGTTAATTGCCCATACTATATCGCAATAATGACCGAAAAGTACAAAATTTTGGAAAATATCTATTGTCGCAGGCTGTACGCGACTAAAAATGCATAGAAAATGATTAATATCACTTAGTGCATAAAAAGGATATAAGTTCTAATAATTTTTTTCTTGCGAAATTATTAATTACGCGTACTATATAGCAATATTGACCTGAAAATGATGCAAATTTAGATAAATCTATTATCACAGGCTGTACGCAACTGATAATGCATAGAAATTAATTAATATCACTTAAACCATATCAAAGTTATAAGTTTTATCAACTTCCGTCTTCTGCTATTGTTAATTGCGCATACTATATGGCAAAAATGACCAAAAAGTACGGAAATTCAGGGAAAATTTATTATCACAGGCTGTACGCCACTGATAAATCATAGAAATTTATTAATATCACTTAGTATTTATAAGAGTTATAAGATCTAACAATTTTCGTCTTCTGGAATCATTAATTACGCATACAATATCCCAAAAATAACTAAAAAATACGGAAATTTTGGACAGATTTATTATTACAGGATGTAAGTTAATGATAATGCATTAAAATTTATAAAAATAACTTTGTATCACTGAGACTTATAGGTTCTAATACTTTTTGTCTTCCAGAATTATTAATCCCGAGTAATATATTGCAAAAATGATCAAAAAGTGCTGAAATTTAGGAAATCTTCATTATCACAGGCTGTACACCACTGACAATGCATAGAAATTAATCAAAATTTCTTTGTACTAATAACACTTATAGGTTCCAACACTTTTTGTCTCCCGAAATTATTAATTACGAGTATTATATCGCAAAATGACCGAAATGTGTGGAAATTTAGGGAAAATTTATTATCACAGGCTGTACGCCACTGATAATGCTAAGTGCCTTTGCTAGTGTATCGACAAGACAGCCGAACGTAGAGCACTATAATAAAAAATAAATAAAGTTATATGTACACGCACACATGTATATACATATGCACATATGGTGCACCATTGAATTAATATCTAGCACTCTTAGCTGCTGGCAATAGTAATCATGATCTGCAGAAACGGCTGTCGGCTTCTTAGATCGGTTGGTGCATGTGCGTAGAAGAACAGCGCATTATTCGCACGTTTAGACTGGAGGATCTGAAAGATTTAAAGTTGTACTTTATCTAAACGGTGACATTAAAAATGTTATTTCGGTCGACGATTATGACTAATACACTTATTACGGGAAAAATAATAAAAAAAATTTCTAATTGTCGGGTCACTGTTAAAGTTGAAATTAAAAGTTAATTTTACTAGTATCTCGTAATTAGTAGCAAAGATAGAAAAAAAATGAAAATACAAGCGTGTAGGGCAGAAAATTTCCTATTAATAAGGTCTCCCACTTACCTTTTAATACGCACGAAATTTTGTGAAAAAAATGAACAAAGGCAGTTTTAGCATTCACTATAAGAGTAAGTGAGAAGGAGAGAGCGGTCACTGTGAGTTGTGCATGGCTTCGAAGTCAAGCCATACCCCCTCCATGCTCTACCACATGCAGCACAGGTAGCCAGAGTATATGAAGTTGTGCGGGGAGAGAGGCAAGAGAAGAGACATCACCCGAGCAGGCATTGCTGGATCCGATTTTTGTTTTTTAGCTTACGGGCAGTGCCCAAGATTTTTTTAAAGTCTAAATTAAACTTTTCAAGGTAGAAAAAAAAAATCTTCGAGGGACCAGGATTTTTTTTGTTTTGCAGAATTTCCCATTTGTTTGTCATAGTCTGAAGTGAGAAATTTTTTTTCCTTTTAAATACTGTAAACAGTCTAATTAGTTGGTCTACCCACCTTATTGTAAATTAAAGAAATTAAAAAAATAGTTCTTAGTTCGCACAATACAAGAATATAGTATTTAAATACTAGTACACAAATAATCATTACACATAGGTTACGGAAAACTAAAAAAATCTCTAGAATTTTTTGCAATGGTAGTACATTTTGCGTTAATCAATGTTATGATTCAACCATCTACGTTATGAAGAAAAATATAATAATTAGGATGTTGAGTCAGATTAATAATAAATATGATTGAAACAAGAGTATCTGTAGAACTTCTCTATTCTTTATTAATCAAGATGACGATTAGTGTACCCTAACGTCAGTACCTATTTATGTAGATTACCCAAAATAATACTGATTTTACTTATTTAACAATATGGAATTAAGTCCGATAATATTATTGCTCAGACAAAAATTTTTTGGTGGATTTTTTTCCAAAAGCGCGTCGTATAAATGAACATAGGTAAATATTTTATAAATCCATTTTATTTGTTATCTAGATACCCAAAAAATGATTAGACAAATAATTCATTTTTTAAAGTTTACTATTAGGCGGGAAAACTAACTTATTAGACTGTTTTCAGTAATAATAAAAAAAAAAAAAGAAAATCCTTACTTCAGACTATGACCAACAGATGGGAAATTCTGCAAAACGAAAAGAATCCTTGTCCATCAGAGATTTTTTTTTTTACCTTTAAAAGTTTAATTTGGACTTTAAAAAAATCTTGAGCACTGCCCGTAAGCTGAAAAACAAAAATCGGATCGAGCAATGCCTGCTCAGCTGATGTCTCTTCTCTTGCCTCTCTCCCCGCACCACTTCATACACTCTGGCTACCTGTGCTGCATGTGGCAGAGCATGGAGGGGGTATGGCTTGACTTCGAAGCTATGCACAACTCACAGTGACCGCTCTCTCCTTCTCACTTACTCTTATAGTGAATGCTAAAACTGCCTTTGTTCATTTTTTTCACAAAAGTTCGTGCGTATTAAAAGGTAAGTGGGAGACCTTATTGATAGGAAATTTTCTGCCCTACACGCTTGTATTTTTATTTTTTTTCTATCTTTGCTACTAATTACGAGATACTAGTAAACTTAACTTTTAATTTTAACTTTAACATTGACCCGACAATTGAAAATTTTTTTTATTATTTTTCCCGTAATCAGTATACTAGTCGTAATCGTCCACCGAGCTAACATTTTTAATGTCACCGTTTAGATAAAGTACGACTTTAAATCCTTCAGATCCTCCAGTCTAAACGTACGAATAATGCACTGTTCTTCTACGCACATTTACCGACCAATCTGAGAAGCCGACAGCTGTTTCTGCAGATCATGGTTACTATTGCCAACTGCTATGAGTGCTAAGCTTTGTTTTAATGGTGCACCATATGTATATATGTATATACATGTGTGTGTATATATAGAATTTTTTTTTTTTATTATAGTGCTCTACGTCGGCTCTCTTGTCGATACACTAGTAAGGGCACTTTTCACTTGGATTTGAGTTGGGAAGGAATCAGGATGGGATTAGAATGGGGGAGAGGTCTTTAACACCTGCCCCGCATTTGCCCATGACGTTCGTCATGTGGATTAGGAAAACTCCGGGAAATCTCCCGTAGGAAAAATCTGACCCGGAACACCCCGGTGTATCTGCCTAATTTCTGTAGCTTAGACAACGGGGCAGACATTCGGAACACTTCCCGCTCACGATGTTACAGGGACAGAGAAGCAGTCAATTCATCAACGAAGCAAACAGCAGAGGCAACACGGCAAGACTTAAACAGTCATTCATCCAAGTACTAACCACGCCAAATACTGCTTAACCTCGATGATCGACGGGACTGCAACTCTACCGCTGAGCCATCGTGTCGGTGATGTATACATAAACGAAGACGTGGTAAGCAGAAAGGTATTTTCGAAGTTTCACTTCTAAAGGCGTGTTCTGCCCCACAGAGTAAATCAACGATTTGAGATTGATGACCTTGTGAAAAAGTGTAACGGAAGTGGATTTTCCTCGATTCTCCATTTTTACCCCGCCTCTCTTGACGTACTTCTGATCCCCTTACACCACCTGGAATCATTATTTAAATTTCTTTTTGATTATTAACTATTTTTATTGACTACACACTACTTTGAAAATTGCACTCAAGATTAGGTTTGAATGGACAAAGGTATCTTTTTAAGAAAAAAACTTATAAAACGTAACTGAGAATAAAAACAATTCAAAACAGGTAGAACTGATATATTTATATAGAATTTTAACAGATGCACAGCTTGAAATGTTTCGGAGTTTTGAACACTCTATACTCAACATCACGTAAATATAAAAATGCCACAATACAATAAATTTTTACGCACACAACAACTATTATAACAACTATGTACAAATAAATAATATTTTAGCGTTCAATGAACATCTATACATTTCCTTGACCGAAAATTTATAATCCTGCAAAATAATTTAGACTTGTCAAAATTTTTTTTATCTTCATAGGATATTAAAAAAAATGATTTTGCCGACTTCGCAAATCGCATCCGTGCGGCCAGTCGACGACGAGCACCGATCATTTACAGGGTAGTGCAAAATTTCCAAATAAATATTAGCTTCGCATCTTTTAAAATTCTATATGAATATTTAACTTTTATCTTTTTCAAATTATTTTGATTCTTAGTTACGCTTCATGAGTTTTTTTTCATAAAAAGATACCTTTGTCCATTTGAACCTAATCTTATGTGCAATTTTCAAATAAGTGTGTAGTCAACTAAAGCAGTTAATATTAAGAAAAATGGATTTTCATTTAAAAATTTTATACTGAACTTATGTTTCATCAACAGGAAATTATCAAAAACGAAGAAAAAAGTCCGAGGATGGTTTTTTTTTTTTTTTTATAAATTAGGTGAAAGGAAAAATAAGTGAAATTCAAAGTGTGTGGTGCGATAATGTTGCGTGGTGTAGTGTGGTGGGATGATTTTAGGTGGTGTAAAGGGATCGGAAGTACGTCAAGAAAGGCGGGGTAAAGAGGAAAAATCAAGCAAAATTTACTTCCATTACACTTTTTCGCAAGGTCATCAATCTGAAATCGTTGATTTACTCTGTGGGGCAGAACGTGACTATAGAAGTATAACTTCAAAAATACCTTTCNAATAAAAAAAATTATAGATTTATTTGAAAATAAAACGGGTTTATCTAATAGTAACCTTTCGTACAAACAAAAATTAAGAGGTTCATACAAATCTAATAAATGCCATTTCAAGTGATTTTTCCGTAAAGTTACATGTTAAATTACACATTTCTTAAATTAAACGAGAAAAAAAGAGTACAGTTTAACGATTTACAGATTTTTGAGAATACTTCTCATTTTCTAAGGAAATTGATTGAAAACCATCGAAACATTTGATAAAAGTGTACAGTCTTGTACTAGCTAGCCACCATATTCTTTATCTTGAGTGATGCCATAAAACATTATTTATATTTGTTTTGTTCTTGAATATAAAAATATTTCTTAAAACCACACCCAACTAATGTAGGTACACTCATTCCTCAACGATCATTGCACTACCTTCATACACAATTTCGTTTCATAGGAAGTATATTTATATTTATACTAATAATACCTGCCAAATAATTTGATACAAGAATAACTTGTTTCTTAGAAACCCAAACCCCAACTATTGACTGGTAAATTAAATTCCTTGATTAAATCTTATTTCGCAAGAACATCCTCACCATCGTAATGCTGACTGAAAAATGCTACTTGCATAATTTATTAAGCACAGGAAAAGGTTCGAAAACTTAGCTGATCACATTCACTTTTGACTCTCGCGCGGCAAGCCTGAGTCGCTCCGCATAAGACGCCTCATATTTATCTGTAGGTATGTTGACTCGGCTGCAGCTGAAATTAGGCTTCCCTAAATTTTCGCACTTTGCGGTCATTTTTGCGATGCAATACTCGTAATTAATAATTCCTGGGGATAAAAAGTGTTTAAACCTATAAGTCTTATTAGTAAAAAGTAATTTTAATTAATTTCTATGCATTATCAGTGGCGTACAGCCTGTGATAATAAATTTTACCTCAATTTCCGCCTTTTTCGGTCATTTTTGCGATATAATACACGAAATAAATAATTCCGGGAGACAAAACAGTGTTAGAACTTATAACTCCTATTTGCACTAAGTGATATTCATCAACTTCTATGCATTATAAGTGGCATACAGAGTGTGATAATAAATTTTCCCCAAATTTCTATTATCTTCCGGTCATTTTTGCTATATAGTAAGCGTAATAAATGATTCCGGAAGACGAAAAGTTTTAGAACTTTTAACTCTAATATGTACTAAGTAATATTCATCAATTTCGATGCATTATTTGTGGCGTACAGTCCGTGATAATAAGTCTTTCCTCAATTCCCGGACTTTTCAGTTATTTTTACGATATAGTATGCGTAATTAATAATTCCAGAAGACAAAAATTCTTTGAACTTATAACTCTTATTTGTACAAAGTAATATTGATTAATTTTCATGCATTATCAGTGGCGTACAGCCTGTGATAATAAATTCATTCTAAATTTTATTATTTTCCGGTCATTTTTGCTATATAGTACGCGTAATTAAGAATTCCGGAAAACGGAAATTGTTAGAACTCATAACTTTTATATGAACTAAGTGATATTTATTCATGTCTACGCATTATTAGTGGCGTACAGCCTGTGATAATAAATTTTTTCCAAATTCCCGGACCACGGTTATTTTTACGATATAGTATGCGTAATTAGTAATTCCAGAAGACGAAAATTGTTAGAACTTATACCTGTTATTTGTACAAAGTAATATTAATTTATTTATATGCATTATCAGTGGCGTACAGCCTGTGATAATAAATCTTCCCTAAATTTCCGTACTTTTTGGTCATTTTAGCGATATAGTATGCGTAATTAAAAATTTCGGGGGACGAAAATTGTAAGAACTTATAACTCTTTTTTGTACTGAGTGATATTTATTAATGTCTATGCATTTTTAGAGGCGTGCAGCTAGTGATATCAAATTCCTTTGAAATGTAGGTATTTTCTGGTCTTTTTTAATGATAAACTCAATAAATAACAAGTCGTCGAAGACATAACGTGCTCAAAATGTTGTACGTTTTTATCTTTTATTCAGTTTTTCCTGCTATCCTTGGTGCTGTACACCCTATTTAATTAGAATGTTAAAAAATTTTTGTCTACTACGGATATTTCCGCAATAAAATATTTAACATATTCAGTTTTCGAGGACGGGAAATATACATTATTGGTTATTTTATCGAGCTAGTACTAAAAATATAGTATTTGTATGGTTGATTTTTCATTTTTTAAGTTATTTGTACTTGCGTTTACAGTTTATTTTAACTTTGTTGGGTTATTGGGGTNATTCAACATATTCAGTTTTCGAGGACGGGAAATATACATTATTGGTTATTTTATCGAGCTAGTACTAAAAATATAGTATTTGTATGGTTGATTTTTCATTTTTTAAGTTATTTGTACTTGCGTTTACAGTTTATTTTAACTTTGTTGGGTTATTGGGGTATATGGGTCATTGTTATATGGTGACGGTATCATAAAGAGGAATTTTTTTTTGATAGTTTTTATGAGTTATGGCATAAACAAAGACTTATCTTGAACTTTTTACACTATATGAATCCTACTTTTATAGTTTTAAAGGCCTAAACGCATTTTTTAAGCCTTCACACTTGAATCAATCTTCAAACTCTTATATCTCAAGAAGGGTACATTTTTATGATCTAAAAATTTTTGGGAGCCTTCCTTGTTGAAGCTTTTAAGCATTTTAATTGAAAGAAAAACAAACTATCTTTTATTTACGTTGCACGCAACGTTGCAAACTTAAGAGTCATGATTTAGTTTTTGTCCAGAAACGGGCATAGTTATAGCTCAGACTCGGAAAAAACTGCATATTTACCGTCCGGAATAGAATAAAAGGGCATAGTCTTTGTCTGGAAGCGAGAAGAAAGCATAGTCTTCACCTGAACTTGAAAAAAAGGCATAGTCTTTGTCCGGGACCAAAATAAAAGGCATAGTTTGCTTTTAAACTCTGGAAAAGGGCATAGTCTTCGTCCGGACTTGAAAAAAAGGGCGTAGGCTATGTCTGGGACCGAAAAAAGGGCATAGTTTTGGTCTGAACTAGAAAAAATGGCACAATCTTCGTCCGGGACGTCAAGAGGGCATAGTTTTCTTTCAGAGTCAATTTGGGCATAGTCTTTGTCAGGAGCGTCGATATAAAGCAATAAAATACAAAACTTTGAAAAATACTGCAATTGCAATGGGTTTGACAGACAATGATAAAATAATTGACGAAATTTTTAAAACGCCATTGCTCTTATGTTTCCATATCAATTATTACAATTTTTTGTTTGGTTTTAATTTCAGAAAACGTTTGAGGTAATAAAATATAGCATAAATACTAAGACATTTTTACGAAGGATTTGCCTAATAATAAAGATAATTTAGCTCTTTTACACTTGAACAAATTTTTAAATCAGGAGACAAATCATGTAAATACTTAAACTTACCTACACCAAAAAAAAATGGAAAAAAAAAAAAAAGATATTGATGAAGAAATACGTTTTAGTAAAATAATGTTTAACTCGGTGTTTAACTAAATATGAAAGAAACAATAATACTTCCGAACAACATGTTTATAAAATTTGGAGAAAAGATAAAATTTTCGTTGATAATTCAATGGCCGTACCGTATAATGAATTTTTATTAATGAAATATAAATGTTAAAGCATAAAATATATTTATGACTATTTACATAAAGGTAGTGACAGAGCAAACATCAAAATAGTTACGTTGATGCTAGATATGAAGTCCAATGAAAGGAGCTTGGAGATTACAAGAACTCCCTATTTGCGGTAGAAGTCGTACAATTGTAAATTTAGCTGTTAACCTTTAAAACAAACAAAAACTGGTATTTGAAGAAAATAATATTGAAACTGTTATAGAAATCTACGAGACACAGTCAACAACTAGGTTTAAATTAAATGAACTTAATGACTTTGCAAAATCCATAAAGTATGTGATTATTCCAGAATACTAGATTTTTAATAATAAATTAGAAATTTGGCGAAGAAGAAAAAATGTAATGAAAAATATTGCAATAGGTTGATTAAACATTATATCTCTAAAAGGTCATGGAAGATCTTGTATTAAATGAAGTAACTGGTTGGACATCGTTCAAAGATATTATAACGTATAAAGGAATAACTTATAAAACTTTTAAAGATATTACAATTGCAATATATTTAATAGACAATGATGAAAAAATCGATGATATTTTTAGAGAAGCAATTGCTGTTTGTTTTTATATCAATAAAGACTTTTTTTTTAATGGTTCTCAATTTCAGAAAACGTTGAAAGTGATAAAATATGGAATAAATA
>NW_019380037.1:15187-25941 GCF_000648655.2 Copidosoma floridanum | reverse complement strand
CTCGAATGGATGTACGATATATTTATATGTATGTATATATATACATATATATACATATATGTATATATATATATTTCTTTTACTAAAAATAAACGTACTTCATATAAATCCTACAGATAAAATTAAACAATGAAGTGAAGTTAAGAAAAAGGATTACGTGAAAGGAAAAATTGATTTTACAAAGCTTAAAGTTCAAATCTTAGAACTAAGTGATGTGTATTCGAGGTAGAAGGTGGCTAGTCGAATAGTAGGGTTCAATTATTGGGTTTATTTTCTGCTACTTTTGATCTTTTCTCGTAAATCGATGGTTTTGGTAAGGATTGACTTCGTTTCTGTATTTTGTGTACAGCGTTGTCTTCTGCATGTAATCACATGTCTGTGGTAAGTCATTAACTCAACTTGTTGTTGACATAATGGGTGAGTCAATTTTCGGTTCATTTTGTATTTCGCACTCCTTTTAATTGGTTCAGCGTATTTCGTGCGATATTCGGGTTCATCGTTCTGCAATGCTAAAATAGCGCTTTTAGGATCCATGTATTTTACATATCCTTGGGAAAATCTTCCCCGCCGATCTCTAACGGCATAACAATATTCTAGGGTGCCAAATTGAGAAAAACGATTAAAGAAATCTCTTTCCCTTTTTGTTGCTTCTATATCCCATGGCAGAAGACACATAAGTCTATTTGGATCAATGTTTGGTGTATCATTGTCGTTTCTTGATGGTGTTGGTAAAGAGATCTTTTCTGCTTGACAAATAGTAGATTTCTTCTTGAAAGGAGAAAGTATTTGAACTTTTTCTCCTGTACTTAGTGTTTCATCAGTTACTTTGGTAAATGAATCACTATTGTATTTGGGGGTTATAGTTCAATGTTTATAACCATGTAAATCCATAAGTGTGGATTTCCTTAATATTTCCTTTATTTTCTAATTGTTTGATAACTTCATGTAAAGGTTGGTTTATGTTGACTCTAGTCTTTATTGTTATTTCATAGTCGGGGTTCATTGTTCAACCTGGAAGGAAAATAGTATCGAATTACTATTGATTTATGGGTCCATTTTCAGTTTTTGGGGTGTATGGCGCTGGGAGTATCAAACTCCGTGTCTTTATTATAGGTCTAGCTTAAGATAATTAAGATATTTTTTGTTTTTCTTCAATTTCAACATACAGTTCAGTTGGTTCGTGTTCATTTGGTTCTTGTTTTCTGGTTACTAGGGGTTCTGCGTTCAGTGGGTTGATGGTACGTTTTATAAATTTTTCTGAGACACTACGTTTCATAATCTTCTTGAAACAGCTTCTTGCTTTTTTGATGAGTATTGCTATTATAATCATAATAATAATAGCTTCAATGAAATTTCGTATTAAAGAAAAAAGAGAAGATTGTTTTTCCTCCAACTTTCAGGTCCGTATTTTCTCCATTTGATTTATCATATTTTTTACATTTAATTCTTCAACTGTCCATGCTTGTTCATTAAAGTTTAATTCTTGAATCGATTTTATAGCGTCATGAAAGTTATCAGTGTGTTTTAAGGGTTCATGTAGTACTGTTAAGTTTAAAAGTTCACTTCTACCTGATAGGTATATTGTATTTGAGTGATAATCTTATGTTCACTGGTTAAGGTTAATCCGTGAGTTTTTCCCGTACATCCATCATTTATTCGTAAAAGACCTATACCTTTCACTTTTTTTTATTGATCCATTTTATTAGGACAGATAATGTTCAATTGTTTTTCATTGGGTGTTGAGAATAACGATGAACTATCAGCTGGTAAATAAATCCATTGGCTTTCGATTTTTGGCGTAAACATAATTTCACAGTATTTGAAAACTTCTGGTCCAGGTCGTAATAACATAAGAATTTCACATTTGTTCATAGAATAGGGTTCCTTTAGCGGTTCCATAGCCGAGCATGTATAACCATATACCGTCTTATCACATTGGTTAAATGTAACTTCGTTTAGTCGTAAATACGAATTATGGTCTACTGCTACTGCTAAGTAATGGTATGACGGTTTTATGTAGGCAGATCCATTTTGTCCAGATTGGGGTATCATGACTGGATGTAGTCTATAAAGATTGTAAGGGGTTCGATCTACGAGTGGCATTTGTAATATTACCATGGTTCTATTTTCTTGATGTACAACATCTAATTTGCTTAAGGTACTTATTTCGCCAGCATAAAGGTTTTCTATTGGTGCTACAAATTCTAGATTTCCCGCAAGGTTCTTTACATCCCGGGCTACTGTTCTAAATATATTTGGAGAAAATAGCTTTGGATGTGCTTGACCTCTTTGTAAATCATGCAAGATGTCAATCAGATCTTCATGGGAACGAATAATGTGATCTAGGGTAGCCTCAGTTCTTCTAAGGTATGCTGACAAATGAATCAGATATTTGTCAAGAGTAAAATCCTGTCCTGAAGTCAATATATCAGCAACTTGTTTTAAAATATGCTCATGGCGTTTCGTGATATTGTATAGTTCTTTGAATGCGGCTGCAAAAATATGGCTCTTTTGTTCATACAATTAAATATATTCTTTTTGATTGGTATCCAAATTGTTGGTGTTAGTGTTTATAACGTTAATATCATCTTCTGTGACTAAGCCATAAAGTCCTTTAGCAATGCTCCCAATAATTCCAAAAGGTGTCAGTCTTTTTGCTCGTATGATGGGGGGTGGAATAATGTTATCTCCTACATGGATTTCCACAGTATTGATTATGTTCAATAGTGTTGCTTTGAGGTTTGTCAATCGCTTTATTTTTAAATTTAAGAGGTCTATTTCCATATAGCGAGAAGCAATTAGAATAACCAAACTGTACAATACAATATCGGAAAGTTTCGTGTAATCCTTGAGTAGGTGTTTGTTCCAATATGAAATCATTAACATCCAGCCATATCACAATCTTCCAATCGGCTCTCTTAATTTTTGTTATACCGATTCGTTCGTAGTATATTCCAGGGTTTGTTTTAAGTGGTTCTATGCTATAGTTGCCATGATTAGCATAGTTTAAATCTGCGCGACCTTCGAACGCTATTGTCATTAAGATGGCCAATATAATCTGCATGATTGTGTTTTTTTTTTCTCTCTGGAAGACATGTAGAATATGTTTCTTACAAGATATTATTATCGGGGAACTAGTTTTAATTTATCTGGTTGTTTACGTATAGTTTCACCATTGGTTTTTTCAAGTAACACATTATTTCCCTCTAAAACTGTTGTAACTCTTAGGGGTTCATTATAAAAGTGATCAAATTTATGGGAATGCACTTTTTTCTTTACCTAAACGTAATCTCCTGGTTTAACATTTAGAGGCTTTAATTTTTTATCATATCTTGTTTTTGCTTGTGCTTTCATCTTTATTTGTTGATTTCCTGCCGCAATTTGCATTTCTTAAAGTCGCCTTATAAGATCTTGTAAATATAATGGCTATGTTCGTAATCTTTTATCTTTAGGTATCTTCAAGGGCAACCTTGCTACTCTCCCGAATACTAGTTCATAAGGCGTAAAATTTGTAGCTGCATGTACACTCGTGTTATACGTGGAAGCTGCAAGTGTTGCTAAGTTATCCCAGTCATCATATGTTTCAGAGTAAGTTCGTATAAAGTCAGCTAGGGCAGCATGACTTCACTCTAGTGATCCGTTTGTTTGAGGGTGGTATGCTGATGTAGTTAGATGATTAGTTTTGAGGGTTATCATGAGTTTTTCCAATAAATTAAACATAAATGTAGCATGTCTATCTGATAGAATTGCTCTAGACGCACCATAAACTAATATTAGATTTTGTACGAGTGCATCGGCAAGAGTGCTTGATCTTAGGTCTGGTACAGGGACTTATGTGATATATTTAGTCAAATTACACTGTATGGTCAGCAAATGGCAATTACCATTTGGTGTTATTCTTAATTTACCAACGGTATCGATGGAAACCTTATCGAAAGCTTCAATAGGTGTCTGTAAAGTACCAAGGGTTCTCTTGTTTTTAGTCGTTCAATTTTTTTCTCTTGACATTTGCTGCATTTACGTACATAATTAAGAGTATCATTTCTCATTCCGGGCCAATACAACCGTTTTCTTATTTTCCGGTAAGTTTGGTTTATTTTCTTATGTCCTCTAACAGGGCTGTCATGTTATGTTTGTATTATTTCATTACGTTCTTGGATTTTCGGAAAATCAACCTTACCGTAACAGACAGTAATTTGTATGGGTGTTTTATCAAAAATTTTTAATAACATTTCTGTTATCAATCCAGGTTCTAATTTGTCTGTAAGATCTCCCCTTCTCGATATTCGGAAGGTTTTAAGATTTCGTCTCAACAAAATTTTTCTAAGCGATTTAAAAGCTTTTGTAAGACTTTCTGAAGATACTAAGTCAGTCGACGTTTCATTAATAACGATTGACAGTATATTATGTCCTCCATAAGATGTTATTAAAATTTGGTCAACTCTTGGTTTCTTCGATTTCATATAGCTAAAGTCCAGTGCATCTCAACAGCCTTGAGACAGATGTGACTGGTTGACAATCCTTACTAATAAAATGAACTATATTGTCTCTTTTAAATGTAAGGCAATATATGGTGGTAATGACATTGTTTACTAGCTTAGCTCCATTTTCAATCTTATAATTATCAGTACCACTGCTACTATCACTAAGACTTACGTAAACTTTTCCGTGCTGTTGTTTGTATCGATTGATGGATTGAAAAGAGTATAAGTCCGATAGTAACATAAAATCAGGTGCATCAGGTTTGATTCATTAATATATTTTCATTGCAGTTTACTTGTTTGTTAATTTCGTTTAAGTTATCCGGGGTTTCTTCTGTTATTTGTTGCAAATTTGACATTTTAGATTGTCTGTTTTTTGCAGTAGCAAAAGTACTTGTTTGCGTCGGTGTGCTAGAACTTAAGGGTGTATTTTCCTGAATACGTGGGGTAATTGATAATTTTCCACTTGTCCTATATTTTCTTAAAATTCTTCTTCATCGAATAGGGGTTCAAGACCTGTTGTACGTCTTGATATATCCGCAATTCTTTCATCTAATACAGAATCATCAAAATTATCAGGATCATAGGTGTCCATTTCAGTTAATATGTCTTGAATTTCGGGGTCTGGTTTATCTCCATCAGAAAATCTAGTTACTGATAAAAAATCGGCCTGATCGGGCTCATCATCGTTGTTAGACTTGTCCAAATATTCTTGAAGGCTTTGGTTAAATCTCTTTGTTAACTTTTCTATTTCTTGATAAGTAACTTCATCTATTTCGTTTTCAGTCAGTTCTTGCCGTAATCAACTTTGTCTAGGGTCATATACTGGTATTTGAGTATCTTCTCTTGACGATTCTTCAGTATCGATTGGATCATTTTTGGAAAACATACTTGTTCTTGACGATGCACCAAGGTTAATTATATCTCTAACTGGTAATTGTGGCATTTCCTCATTTTTGGAACTATTATGTTTTATTTCTGTAGTTTCTAAATTCGTATCGCTAGCGTGTGATGTTGAGGCTACTGATTCTGAAAAATTCACTTTTAATGAGCTAGAATCTTTTGATGTGTTTTTAGTGACATTTCTTAATATATTCGGTTGAGATGTAGATGACATCTGTGGCTGTGGAAATGTTTTTGTTCGGGTTCTTTGAGCGATCACACTATGATCTAATTTCAGCCGTTCTTTGTTTGTTTTGGAACCAAGGGGTCATCCAGGACCCTTGATCAACTTAGGCACATCTGTTTCTGATTTGGTCATGCTTCTTGGTTTTGTTACTCCTATTATTTCCTTCGAGGTTGTTGGCAATGCTTTAGGTTTGATCGTCGTTAATTTGGATGCTCTTACTATTCCTTTCCTCTGACTTTGTAATTCTGTTTTCTTCTTTTCCTCTATTTTTTTTCGGCCCATCATCATAACTCTTAGTAATGGTAATCCACTGTTTATATTATTTTCTGCATAAAGAAATGGTCCTACTGGGTTTCTAGATAATGCATCAGCGTTGGTATTGAGTCTTCCTGGTTTGTATTTAAAAGTGTATTTACAATCGGTGAATTTAAACATCAAGCGCATCAAACGCTGACCTGGGTCTTTTCTTGTATGCATCCAATTCAATGGCTCATGATCGGCTACAAAAACTAATGTATTTCCTAGTAAATACGAACGAAAGTGATGCATTGCATATAGTACGGCTAGACATTCCTTTTCAGTTGTGGAATAATTTATTTCGGCTTTATTTTGAGTTCTTGAAAGGTAAGCGACAGGATGGTCAAACCTATCTTTTTCTTGACTCAATATCGCTCCAATTGCATAGTCAGATGCATCTGTTGTTAACTTGAATGATTTACTAAAGTCGGGGAATTGTAAAATAGGCTCTTGGCATAGGTGATCCTTTCGTATTTGAAAACTATTTTCCTGCACTTCAGTCCATTCAAATATTTCTCCCTTTTTTAATAAATCTGATAATGGTTTAGCTATTATTAAAAAATCTTTGATAAAGCGTCTATAGTATCCTGCTAGTCCTAACAATTGTCTAATTATTTTCATAGTTTTTGGTTGGGGAAATTCTCTAACGGCTTGAATTTTTTTAAGGTCAATCTCTCGTTGACTCACTATATTCCCAAGAAATATTACTTCTTTTCGCAAAAATTCCACTTTATCTGGTTGGAGTACCATATTCGCTGATCTTAACCGATCGAAAAGTAACCTAACTTTACGGTCGTGATCTACTAGATCTTTTGCGTAAATAATAATATCATCTAAATAAACTAGCATTTCAACATTCAATAAGCCTCTCAGTATGAGATCCTTTAGTCGTTGGAACATGGCAGGTGCGTTTTTAAGGCCTTCGGGCATTCGTTTATATTGGTAATGTCCATGGGGTGTCACAAATGCTGTTTTATACTTATCATGTTCATCCACGGGAATTTTTTGGAATCCACTTGCCAAATCAAAAACTGAAAAATGTACGGCTCCTCTCAACTGCTCCATAATATCTGCGATATTAGGCAATGGATATGCATCACCAATGGTCTTTTTATTAAGTTCTCGGAAATCAATTACTACCCTTCATCTTGGGTTTCCATGGCTATCAGGTTTTTTAGGGACAATCCAAAGAGGTGAATTATACGGTGCTGACGAAGGTTCAATTATTCCATCGTTAAGTTTTTTTGCTACGTGTTTCTCTCAAACTTTTCTATGCACTGGTGGGTGACGATATTGCTTAGTTTTGATAGGGATGTTAGTACAAGGTAAAGTGTTTCCTGGTAACAAAAAGATTCCTGAGAATTCAGAAATCAATTGATAGATTTGATCTCGTTCTTCCAAGTTTAAATGACCGGTGCGCACAAGTCCTTTTAGGTCGTTTATTCCATCTCGTTTATTTTAAACAATTGGTCTCTCATGTTCGCTGCTAGTATCGGGATTAAATTCAGGTGCAATGTATTCGAAAGGTAGGATTTCTCTTGGGTCTATTTGAATCGTATATTCATCCTTATTAGTATTTATTGCCATAATATTATATTGACCGTTCTCAGTTTTTACTATTCCTTCTCCTAAATATATGTTACCACACCCTACATCTACTCGTGGTAAGTATCCTTCAGTTAAATTAGTATCAATTAAATTAATTCTTACTATTTGACGCGTTCGAGCCTTAATCGTATATTTAGTTGCTTTACTGGTATTTTTTGGTTCCTCATTAGGGCAATGTTCTACACTAGGAGTATTTTTATTCTGTTTAGTGGCATGGGGTTGGAGTATATCTTGGTCGACTAATTCATTATTTTCACTGTACATCCCACTTTTATCAGTTTTATTATCAGTGACCTTCATAAAATTTTCACCTCTTTCTGATAAGTTAAATTTGTCAAACTTATCTTGAAAATATAAATCAGCTTTTCTGTCTCTAAATTTTTCGTATTTAGGTATATTTGACCTTTCGGGTGGGCCTACGATGTATTCGTCATAAAATTTGTGTTGGTTAATTTTATCGTTAAGGTATTCTGTCTCTTTGTAAGTATCAAGGGTTGTAGCTAAAATTTGATTTTACTGTGCTTGTTTTTTGAGTCTCATGGTTTTTTGTTCTTTTTCATCTTTTTCCAATTGGTCTATTTCCTCAAGAGTTTTTAAAAAAGGAATGGGGTTCATTACGTCATTATCTAGTACTATAGCATCATGATAATATGATGATGTGACTCGTCGTTTCTTACAAAAGTTTCGACCCAATAAACCGCCATCTTTGATCGGAAAATCGTAAGGGATCACATGAAAAATTGTAGGTTTTACTTGTATGGTCATATACGTTGTTCCTTTAGTTAAAACTGGGTGAGGTGTGATTCTAGTAAGGTTCATAATTTCACTAGTCTCTACTCGTAAATATGGGTGTAACTGATCTAATTTAATCAGATTTGTGGCGGCGCCATTATCGAGCATGAGTGTTATAAAGTGATTTTTCCCTTCTGGGATTGATAACCTTACACTTGTAGGTTCGTCGTCTACGCCAAGTCCCTGGCACGTACCAATGTAGACGGTTTCAATTATGTTGCTATTTTCACTACCTGCGCTGAAACATTCGGTGTAGGGGTTGAATTCTGTCTTTGGGGGCTCACCTCCGAACGACGATCAGGGTGAGCCGCCTGAGAGTTTAAATGATGCGGCAAACGGTCATCTCCTGGTTGGTATTGATTTTGAAAGTTCTGATTCTGATAGTCAGGATTGAAACTTTGTTGATTATAACTATAATGATTATTATTTCGGGGGTACCTATTATAATTCTGACCTCTGCTTCGGTATCCTTGATTATTACCAGGATTAAAATTAGCATTCGTTTAAGTGTAATAATCATTAGGATTTTCGTTATTATATCGTCCGAAATTATTCTGATAATAATAAGAGTTTTTCGATTAATTTTGAAAATTTTAATTTCTTCCCTGATTCTGATAATTTTGACAGTAATTCTTTTGTTGTTTATTTTTAGTCCATTATTTTTTTGTTGATATTGTCTATTATAATTTTGATAATTATCATACTGCCTATTAGCGTGATTATTCTCATTGTCGATTTGTTGTTCATTAACTTGTGCCACTTGATGTGATAAGGATGGCTGATCGAGATACCTATTCTGCTGTTGATATGAGTTGTTTAAATTATTTCTAAAGTCACTACGATGTAGTCCTTGATATCGCGTATCCGGAATTATACCCGCTCTCATTCGGCTCTCCAATCTCAACGCGTAATCGAAGGCGTCTACTNGCGTGTGTTGGTGTGTGTGTCTGTGTGTCTGCATCGAGCGTGAGAGCTTGTGACGTGGACAGACCTACGCAAGGTAATAGAGGGCCACTGCCCTTTACAGAAAAGGTACACACACAGTTACTTATGATCACTGAAGATGCAGACTCTTTAGATCTCGTAGGAGTTTGTAGCGTATATGCTGATCCAGTAGGCGTACCTACTGGCAGCGTAGCAAGCCATATTCGTCTGCGTTGGCCTTGGCTCAACCTCCTGGCTGTCAGCTACTTTGACTTACACATAGTTCACGCTTCCTCAGTTCAATGTCTGAGTGACGAGGCTTACTTGCTGTCACTACAGGTCATAACTATTGGATCGTCAACACAACATGACGAGATCGCCAAACAACAAAAAACAGGAATATAGTAACGATAATCACAATGCTTATCTCGCGTTCGCAAGCCCAAACTTATCAGCTGCTCTCGGCTCTTCTTGTTCCTCCCTTTTTTTTCTCCTGCCCTTTTCTATCCTATTTTCTGTGCTCTTTTCCTCTTTTTTTTCTTACTCACCTTGCCTACCTGAAGAAGCCCAACAGTATCTCACCGTTACAGTGCAACGACTATTTTTTTTAGGTCTTCGAAAACTCTGGTACTATGGCAATGGGACAAGTATAAAAAAAAAGGAGAGGAGGATCTTTTGCTCAGCTAAGGATGAATTCTGGTAAAGAAGGTAGATAGAAAAACAAAATAAAAGTATTGAATAAATTTATGTAAAAGTTTCTGAAGCATGACCTTGGAGATACTATTCACTTCCATGCCACGTAAAGTCAATCTGAAAAGAACCTTATGATATATATGTATGTATATATATGTCTGTATATATATTCGTATGTGGATGTGTATGTCTTTAATGTGAGCGTTTGCTTAACGCATGCAAGTGCAATAAATTTGCTTTAATTTTTATAGGTATACGATAAGTGTACTATGTGTATGCTTAAAAACTTAAGTGAGAGAGTGTAATCGAACGCGCTTATATGATATTATCTGCTTTAAGCAAGGGAGTATACGGCGCAGGGATTTCTTATGTGGCAGGTGTAGCTATATATACAAATTGCTACGCGAGCATCAGCTAGTGCGCTTTGTAATATTGAAGGGCTCTTTCTGTACGAGAGTATCCGGCTTAACTTAACACTTTTTCCTCTTTAGGCAACAATGGGCTCGACGGTTACGGTTTATTCAAATACCGCATTAATAATTTTTTTATATATTCGTATGTATATGAGAATTCTGCCTATGCGTTTATATGTTCTTGAGTGCCTTTAAGAAAATCTTTTTCCGCGAAAGCAATTAATTCATCAAATTGTGTATTTAATCGAATTTTAAAATCATCGCATTTTCGCTGAACATTAATTTCTGAATTATAAAAATTATTTTTCTGAAACGTACTTACTACTTGTTTTTCGATTTTTTGTTTTTTTGATAAATTACTGTTTAATGTATCAGAGTTATAGTAATTTTGTAACTGATTATTAATAAAATCTAATT
>NW_019380036.1:36416-61531 GCF_000648655.2 Copidosoma floridanum | reverse complement strand
TAAAAATCCTGTTATTCTTTGTGCAAAAGATCCGATCGTAAAATTATTAATTAAGGAATACCATGAAAAATATTATCATGCTAATCATCAAACGGTTTTTAACGAACTACGACAGAATTATTGGATTGTGGGTTTGCGTCAAGGTCTTAAAAGCTTATCGAGTACGTGTATAATTTGTAAAATTCGGAAAGGTCAACCAGCACAACCTAAAATGGCTGATCTACCCCCAGGACGTTTAGCTTACCGTTGTCGTCCATTTACTCATTGCGGACTTGATTATTTTGGGCCTATTCAGGTTAAAATAGGGAGGAGGCGCGAAAAACGTTGGGGAGTTTTACTGACCTGTATGACTACACGTGCCATTCATATTGAGCTTGCATCTAGTTTAAGTACAGATTCCGCGATATTGGCTCTGAGACGTTTTACCGCCCGAAGGGGAACTCCTGAAACAATATATTCTGATAACGGTACGAATTTCAGGGGAATGAGTAAAGAGCTTTCTCAATGTAAAAAGAACTTAAATCGCGAAAGCTTGGGTAATTATATGACTAATCGAAATATTGAGTGGAAGTTTAATCCGCCATCCGCACCTCATATGGGAGGTGCATGGGAACGTCTCATTCGATCGGTTAAAGTTGCCCTAACTGCTGTTTTAAAAGAACATGCTCCAAAAGAGGAAACGCTCGCGACAATTCTTGCAGAAATAGAGCATTCTGTTAATTCTCGGCCTCTTACACATGTCTCTTCTGATTCCCGAGATATTAAAGCCCTAACGCCTAACCATTTTTTATTGGGAGCGTCTTCAGGGCAGATAAGAATAAGTCGGTGCGATTTACAAAACGTTTGTACGAGAAAACAGTGGAAAATTTTTCAAAGCTTTGCTGACGCTTTTTGGAAAAGATGGTTGCGTGAATATCTTCCTACTTTAATTCCACGACAAAAGTGGCAAAAAAGTGAGGCACCTTTCCAAGAGGGTGATCTAGTAATAATTTTAGATGATAAGGTTAAAAGAAATTATTGGAGAAAGGGTATAATTACCAAAGTTTTTGTGAATCGTGACGACGGTCAAGTACGTAGCGCTAAAGTTCGAATTGCGAACGGAACATTAACAAGACCAGCGAGAAAGCTTGTCAAGTATGCTTGAGTACAAAATAAAGTTTTGTATGAGTGGGAGAAATGTAAAGAATGTAAGAATGAAAGAGAAGGAGAGAGTAGCTCGTTTTTTAAATACTATATGTTATCGATTGTTTGTATAACTGCGCCCGCGAATCGCAAAGTTGACGATTCGAAAGGCCGCGTGCACGGCTTTCGTTTGGAATGTCCGGGGCCGCATTTTCCTGTTCAAAAATGAAAGGAGCACCGGGGCAAGGGGGGTAATGGCTCTCTTGCGGACGGGAGGCTATGGTGGCAATTGTTTTATGCAGCGAATAACTTGGTAACCAGAGAAATCAACAAAGTGACTGTGTTGTCAAGCAGGAGCAACTCTCTCTTCACTTCTTTCTGAAGACTCGAACCTCTCACACCGTTTCTATTTTCCTCCGTTATACCGTTTACTTTCGTTCAATAAATATCAAAGATATAATACCAGTTATACGTCATTATTTTAGAAATAAGTTTTCATAAGAAGAGACAAAATAACTGTCAAAAACTTTTCTGTTACCCTCATCTTTAAAAAGGCAATTAGTTTTTTTTTTGTGATGAACAGTATAATTTTACAACACATGAAAAAATCTTTTAAAAAGTAGCATTAAACATTGTGCGTAGTGACTTTATGTAAAATATGTAACAGAAATTTCATTTTATAAAAGAATGTTTTAAAACTGCTTTACTGTTAATTCATGCCAAAAAAGCTATTATATTTTTAATACAAAAGAAAGTAAAAATTTTAATAGATTAAAAAAATAGTTTCTAATTGATATGGTTTTTGTAATATAGTTTCTTAAATACATTAAAAATAAACTGCACGTTAAATGTCAAGAAAAATATAATTTCGAGAATTAAAGTATGACTGCTTACTGTAGCAAAATGTCTTGAAAAATTTTAGGAAAATAATATTTTAATGCAAGTTCATCTTCATTTGCAATTTTCTTATACAAAATCTTGGTTACTAAATTTTTCATTTGAATATATTAGAAAAACCAATTTAAATTTGCACTCATAAGTCCAAACAAAATTAAATACTTTTTCAAGGCACATCTTTGAAATAAAATTTTTCTTTTTCTGTGTACCCTCCAAAAAAAGGTAAATCGTGAACCAGAATTTTAGGCTTCGAAACACGGTTTTTTTATGATGCAGAAGATTATAATATTGAATTTTTTAAAAATACTGGCTTAGCTAGAACTTGAACCGCCTTATTAAACTATTTTCTCGCTTTTATAATGTACATAAAGTATTTGATTTGTAAGTAATCTGTCTCAATAAATAAACAGGACTCCATTACACATTAGGAACTAACTATTGCTGAGGTAAAGACGCTAATGAAATTTTTAACTGAAAAATATGCAAATAGTTTCCAATTTATTCAAGTTGAAAAAAAAAAAATTCCTCTGAAAAATTACGTTCATAGTACATAACCTTATATGAAATAAGTTACATAATTACTGATATCACCAAATATTATAATAAATAATTATGGATTCTAAGTAATACATGAATCAGACATTGCCGTTTTTTTTATATTCTAGATCGCTAATTTCAAAAACATTTTTTTAGCTGTACTAATCGGCTTATCTGTTTTACATAGTCCAACGTCAAAAATTCAGTATTAACTTGACTATTTTTCGGCCATTAAATATATTTTCCTTTTCTAAAAAAACAGTTGTTCAATTTTTCTTAATTTTCTTAATTTTTCTCGGATATCACTGATCGTAAATTACTATTACCCATTGTCCGGTTTTGAAACTTTTGATTGATTGAAATGGTTAAATATTATGATTTTTATCAACATTGATCATACTTACTATTATGTTATATGTTACTGTCCAGAAAATTTGATGATAATCACAACTAGTTGTAATATTACAAGTAGGGCACGATAAGTAACAGTTAAACTATGAACTTCCACTGTTATATTTGGAAAACTTAACAAGTTGTTGATTTGATGACGTGGTCTATTCGATAGAAAAAACGGTAGTGAGCTTTCTCTACAACTGCGCGCATAACTATTCGTGTGCTACGTGTGTGATGTGTGATTCGTGATACTTAATGGCTTAACAACAAATAATGTGAGTACACGCTTCCGCGTGATAATGGTATCGTTGTCTCGCTTGCATATTTGAAAATAAATACCTTAAGGCATGCGCTCTTCGGAGCCACCGATACTATCAGCTCATTAGAGGAGGCTCTTTGTCTATATATATTTGTCTATACATTATAATCACCACATTAACGACTTTATGCCTTTCACTTAAGCTAATTCTTTATTCCTAAAGTTCTGAAAAGTGCGTTTTTTCCATTTTTTAGAGCCTTGGCAAGGTACTAAAAAAAAAAAAATTTCAACAAGTCACATCACATCACCATTAAGTGACTATATACTTTCTTCTAACATCTCCAAAAAGAAAATTCTGATAAATTTAGACGCAACACTTTTTTTTGCAGTTAACATTTTGAGCGTTTCAGTGCTCGCGCACGTCCGAGTGATACTCTGTTCTATTACATGGAATCTCAAAATTATTAATTAATAATGTGAAACATTTTCGTGCGTTATAATTATACTCGAGGAGCAGAAAAAAAATCTAACTTAGATCCAGTTAGCGAATAAGTAATAAAAAAACATAAGTAATTTTAAATTATTATATTTTTTTACCCGAACAAATTCAAACAGTCAGGGCTGGGCTAGCGAAATGAGGTAATCAGAAATCAGCTGGCTGAGGGTATAGGGGGAAGAGGGACGGGAGAAACATATTGGCAGACGACAGCACGTGTTAATGCGCGTTCGAAAACAAAACCGATATACTTGAATATACGTGTGGAACAGTGGGGATCAAGCAAAGACCGTAACATTCCAAAAAAGTTTAACCCTTAATTTGATCAGAAACATTCCGTTGATCTCGAAAAATGTCAAGTACTTATGGTCGTGAGTGTTAATTTATTATTCGTGCTGTCCCGTGTCTGTACGACTGAGATGTGTTTTCCCGTGGATAATGTGCCAAAAGGTTGTTGCTGATCTACATTGTGGATTTGTGTTCGTCTGTTTTTGTTACTGTTTATAATTGTCAACATGTCCTCTTGCATGGATCGGCTTTCGCAAATCGTTGGGCTGGCCAAAAGTAAAAAAGTGACCGATTACAAGGTTTGTTTGGTCATTTCGATTACATGATAACCTTACGTCGGGGGAGATCCGACTGGCGTTTCATTTGTTTTTATTTTTGCCTGTATACAGAAAGCCATCAAGCTACTGCTAGAATTTTGGGATGATAACTCAGAATTTGCTTTACAGCAAATAACTGAGTATTCACAGAAGCCTGCAGCTGAGAAGGCGTCCGATTCGTATTCATGGAACGAAATTTTTACGATTGTTCATGAATTGTTTATGACCGTAAGATTTTAGCACCAAGTATAGAGATATGTTAAATTTTTTAAAGATAATAACTATTATATTTTTAATGTTTCACTCATAAAGGAAATTGACAGAATTAGCAAACTTCGTGGAAATTCCGGCTCACTTGACAAGGAAAGAATAATAAAACTTGTTTATGCTACTTCAGAAAAAGCAAAGTATCACTTGAAGCCAAAAGATGTTGTCATTTCGACCCTTCAAGTTTTACAGATTGATGTTTGTAATATTTATCACCAGTATTATGGAATGTACCTAGGTATTTTGAAAAAGTACGTGCTTCAAGAAAGATCCCAACAAATAAAAGTTGCTCACAGTCATTGGACAGAACTACTTGATACTTGTGTTTCACTGATTACAAATATTGTTCCTGATGTGAACTACGTTGAAGTTCTTGAAACTATTGAATTAATTGTTCGGTATGGTTCATCATTGTCAAATTTGTTGTACGAAACAAAAAAACTGTTGCCAATAATAGGTATATTATTGTTATAAAACATTATAAATTTTTTTTTGGCAACCTTTAAACTTATCTCATTTTGTTTTGTAGGTAAAATTTTGGAAAACTTTGAACTTCACAACATAACAAATTGTTGTGGATAGTAGATTCATAATATGTAGATTTGCAGAGAATATGCCATTGTCATTGATTAGCTTAAAGGGTCCAGAAGAAAAGTATAAGTTATACCTTTTGTTTATACAAGTTCATCATCCAAATGGTGCCATAGTAGGAAATAATGATTATTATGCTTTTGATGACGAAAAGTGGAAAGCAATACTCACACTATTGTTCAAAATGATTTTGAACGACATTAAACCTATAAAATTACCAAAAAGTTTCATTGACTTGTCCAGTGAAGGTAACACTACAAATGAATTCTCATTTATCTTTTTAAAATATATGATGTATTCTAAAATTTTTCCTTAATTTACTGTGCTTCACATTATGACATTCAATGATTATTCTTAGTTTTTAGACAACACATTTGCAACGATTTACCGAGTTTATCACAAGCAAGTAGTTTTCATAATAGTATATACATTCAGCCCTCAAAGAAGATGCGCATCGAAGATCAGGATAAAATTGTAAATCTTGTTAATGATAAAGACCCAATGAGAGCTTGGCCCATAATTCAGATAGCTTCAGTTTTGTATAAAAAGTATCCAGGTTGCTTGAGATTCAATGAGTACATCGAATTTATAGATATTACGGTGAAGCTAATGCATCAAGCGAGTAAAAATTATCCCATAATGGAAAACCTCTGTGAGCTTGCAACAGTTTTCATCCAGAATTCACAAAGGTATGAAGAGGATTTAAAAATTCAGTGGGACAAAGTCTGGGATGCTGTATTAAGGTACTGGTTGTCTCATTTTTGCCTTTTTTAAAATTACAATAATGAAATAAATTTTAATCCTTTTTCTTAAGGTATTTAAGTATGAGTCACAATGACATTGTTAAAAAGGGCTATATATTGGTGCAAAATTTTATTTCTCATAAAAAAGTATCAAATCCAAACTCTCTATTGCGATTGTATTCAACCAACTCGATACAATGGTCTAGTTACAGTATTCAAACTTTAATAGTATTTTGTGAAAATTTTGTTCTGCCAAATAGTATTGATACCCAAGATGGAAACTTAGCACAAATCCCTAGTGATACTTTAAAACTAAAATTATTGCAAATTACATTAAACTCGTTTACAAAACGACTAGCAAACTTCGTGTCAATCGAAGAAATGAGCAAAATTTTAATTGGCCTCACATTGAAATCTTGGTACAAGAAAGTTAACGACAAAGATTTTGAAAATAAGAGGTACAATTTTGTAAATTTAGATAATAACTTTTATGATGATCTAAAACCAATCACAACAGAAGATATTGAGCAGTGCTATGTATCCTTTAAATTAAAAGTAGATTTTGCTTTCAATCAGAAACAAAGTTGTAATGATGTTCAAACATCAAAAAAAGATGATCATGTGGATAATCCATATCTTGCAGAGAATCTAGATTTTCTTATCAACAGTTTGATACAAATGATGCAAATAAACAATCCAGACCATGATTTAAGCTTGTTTATCAACAAAACATCATTGATTGCTCAAATAATAACAGATTTAAAAGCAATGGGTATGATACAGTGCAGTTTTGATGAATTTTGTTTAGTCAATGAGTTCATTTCATGTTTAAATAAAATTGTTGAGCAAGTTGTTAATATTAATTGGTCTAAATCAATACGACATTGTTTAGAGGTAACAAAAGCTTTGATTTCATTTTTTCAAGCAAAGTATGATGTGCGAGTCAATGAAATAATTCTGTCGTTGATAGACATACCTTTTCATTGAAAGATAAACGAAATCCCAAAAATAAAAATTAATGAATTTGTAGAAGATACTAAACTATCTTGTTGTAAAATAAATGCCAATACAGTGCTGGCACTGTATTGTTCCATCAATACAGGAACACAAATGTCAGATTTGCAATACAAGATTATGAGTACAGTTTTAAAAATTAAAAAGTACTGCTTATCTGATAAAGCTGATGTAATATGTGTTATTACTTTCTTGGATATATTTGCCAGTTTTCCCAGTAGCATGGTGTCCGAAGAATTTACAGAGATTTTAATGGACTTCTTAATGCAATTGTATGACCATTGGCAAAGCGATGACAGATTTAACTGTTGCCTCTTGAAGTATTTGCCAAACATTTTGGACAAAATCATGAATGATAAAAATCAAGTGCACAATATTCTTATGATTTTTAAATTATTTCATAGTCGATTTTCCAAAGGAGCATTTGGACATTTATCACATTTAACCTTTGTACAAAGTCTGAACAGTATTGTCCAGCATAAAATATTTTCCAACACCGAAATCGAAGTGCTGAAACACGACGTATTCATAGATTTCATCAAGAGTCCCTACTATTTTGTAAGATTGGAAAGTTTGAAGTACCTGTATTCGATATTTTCCATGAAACACATAAGTTGTAAGTGGAAAAGTGATTTTTTTGACAAACTAAAGGATGTTCTGTACAGTATGTTTCTCATGCAAAAAGATCTTAGTGAAGATGAAAAACAAGAGGAGAAGTTATTGCGACGTGTGAGCGTTGCCCAGATATTAGCTACTATCGTTTGTAGCGAAAGTATTTACCGAAGCCCTGCACTGCTTTTACTATTACAAATTTACATTGATAAAGGTAATACTATTCATCGTTATTTAAAAATATTTAACCATTACTGAACAGTAAAATATAGATTGTTGATTAAGTTGCTGATAATTAGTTTAGGCAATGAGCATTAAATTAATAATTTCTTTTCTAACGGAAAATTTCATAATTTAACGGGGGCGTTCGAACTTTATCAAAAGGCTCGCAAAAAATAAATAAAAGTAGTAACTGTTAATGCGAAAATAATACTTGTTTGTAAGATATAAAGTTCAGCTATATCATTTAGATTTAAGGGCATTCAGTTTATCGGCCGGAGTTTCTACTTTACCAACTTCTCCATTGTAAGAAATTATGGTTAATAACTCATTATCTAGCTGTTTAAACCCAAAATAAGGAGAAGAGCCCCCAAGCTTGTACTTTGAGGAATCAATCGAGCCTAAACTCAATGCAATCCGTTACAAATTGAGAAAGAAAAGTTACATTTCCTGATCATGAAAGAGTGTATTAGTGTACATAATGCATTTAGTTATCCGAAATTTTGATTTGGGCCTCTAAAATAAAAAAGTCAACGCAGCTCTTCCCATAATTTTTCAATTATTGAGTTTTAAAAAATTGATTTTTATCTTAAACGGCATTTTATAACTTATAAATCTACGTATGTTGCGTAAGTTTATATGTTGAACTGTATATTTTCAAAAACTATAATGAAAGGACCGGTGTTTGTCTTTTTATTTTAGAGGCTCTGTCAAGGTTTCAGTTAATTCAATTCATTAGTTTTTGATAAAGGTTACATTTCAGATTATGCACACTGACACACTCTTTCATGATCAGGAAATGTAACTTTTCTCTCTCAATTCGTAACGGATTGCATTGAATTTGGGCTCGATTGATTCCTTAAAGTGCCAGCTTGGGGGTTCTTCTCCTTATTTCGGGCTTAAACAGCTAGGTAATTAGTTATTAACCATAATTTCTTACAATAGAGAAGTTGGTAAAGTAGAAACTCCGGCAGATAATATACTGAATGCCCTTAAGTGAGTTTACTTTCTCGTTTGAAAAAAATAGAATTTAAAAAAGAACTTTATTATGCATGACAAAATGTACAGGAAACATAAATTTTTTTATTTTAGCAATTAAATTTAACTTAGATTCCTATGTTATTACTGCAGTTAAAAATAGTAGTTTTCGTCACACAATCGCCATCGCCACCGGGGCTACTTCTTGAGTCTGGACCCGAGGGACCATAGGGTAGCCTCGGTTGGATTGCGCTTATGTGAGGAACGCTACTTTTTCTTTCAAGATTACAGTAAACGCTTTGAGGTATGAAAAAGTTTTAACAAATGCTCGTGACAGAAATACCTACATTATTTTTCAGACAGGGTACTTGTAATACTACTAACTATGGGACAGCTAACGATACTTTATTTTAATACTTTTATTTATAAAATTAGCCATTGCTTTGATATTATTTTTATTTAGTTATAAACATTTAAATGAAATACTGCAATTAAAAAAAGTAACTAAAGGGTTAAAATATAATTATTCGTGATTAATAGTAATGTTAGACATTTTGTATTATTTATGGTTTATTTATTGAAACATATTTCTTTAACATGAAATGGAGAGAAATCGCAGAATAGGATGTCTGACTTAGAGGTGGCAAATCGAACGATTCGTACTTAATTAAACATTTAATATTATTTCTACACTGAACTCTTATTTATACATAGAGTATCAGTTATCCGGTAGTACTATAGGTCACTGCTGCCCAACTCTGCAGCACGAGCCCTCCCTGACTTGGGCAGCTGCTGTACAAGTGACTGAGGTAACAGCTGTAAGGGCATTTTGTGCATTGTACGCCCATGCTTGGGGAGAGGATGCCCCAATAATTTCTCAGTGCATCTACGTACGTCAGAATAATTTCTAATTGGGTCATTTTACGAGAACCGGAATATTTCAAGGGCTAGAATGGATAATCACTTGAATGAATTTTTAAATTTCATAATATCTTTTAGTATTGTCTATGACCAAAATAAATTGAAATTTTTTGGGCCCTGCTAGATGTGTAAGAGAAAAATTTTTGCTCGTGATTGGCAGGCCCAGTAAAAGAGACCACAGGAGGGGATGGCCATTCTCTCTCACAGCCTGCCAATCACAAGCAGCCACGTGGTATGAGGCCTTTGTTTACATGCCGTGCGTTCCAGTAGCGCTCTCCGACAACTTAAACATGACGCAAGATATCGTAAGACATAATTAAGTTGTCGGTAAGTTGTCGGAGAGAGTTACTGGAACACACCCATGCAAGAACTTGTCAAATATCTGGTACAAAGGGCGCAGCCTCTGCACCGGCTCGGAGCTCTACATTGTAACCCATCATCTTACCCATATCAACCGAACACTTCGCGAGTGTATAAGGTAAAAGTACCGATGCCGGGACGATTTTTGGTAAAATTTCGTTTAAAAATTCATATAAAATCACATCTAGGAGATAACATGAACATTTAAACTCTTGTTGATATATTTTGCTGCCTACTTATTAAATACATTTTTTAATGAATTTTATCATAACAAGAAATTATTTTAATTTAATAAGAACTTACTATGTCTTGTTGTACCTAACGTGAAACACCATTGAAAATCCATGTCTCAATAGTGGTACGCGATGTGCTAATAGTTAAACGTACATGTTATTTCAATGGAATCTATGTATTTCACCAATGGGACATATGAAATTTGAGGTTATGTTTTGAATTTGTACGTATAATAAAACAGCTATTTTTAAAAACTTTTTTTTTATTGTAATGCAATTGAAAATAGATGATAAGTTTTGTTGATATAATAAGACACTACTTTTAACATCTGAAATTAATTTATTTCATGACAAAATTCTTAAAAGTTTATTAGTTATTGACTGTTCCACTATTGGGACAGAATCAAAAAGTACGTCCCAGCATCCGTACTTTTACCTTACTGCATTCGACATTATGGACTCCTTAGTTTTTATTTCATCTAAAACTAAAACAATACTTTTTTTATCATCTGAATTCCGTTGTACCTTGTGCAAAAAAAAACCTTTCTTGATTATTTAAAAAAGTTTTCAGATCGATAACGACGTTGTAATTCCGACTAGGACGTAGCTTGAATATAGAGCCAGTGCTAAGAATGGCCAATAATGAAACTGCGTTAGTGTACTTAAATAAAGCAGAAACAAACATTGTGAATGAATGGGAATACAAAATTAAAATAATTTTTTGATAATAAAATTAAAGTAATGATATAAATACATTATTTGCCAAAAAAGAATTACTCTCAAATATTTGTTTGTACTTGTGGGATTAAAAAACGCTTCTCAACATAACCTTAAACATGAATTCAAGTTTAGCTTATTTTTTGGAGCAGCAACATTAAATCTGATTTTTTATTAATTTGTATTATATTAATAGTATTTTTAGTGTAACTTTTTGTAGGACAAACACAGTGTGTGCTGTAAACCTACATAAATTTATGAGATGACAATTTTTTTTATCAAATACAAAAGCTTCAAGTCACAAATTTGCCTATCTTTGGTTACTAATAGATACATACATATTATAATGTACAGTGGAGGCTGTTAAATTCGTTGAGTGGGAAATTAAACATTTAATTCCCATTGGCTGATTCGATCACATAACCTCTTTCATTGGTCGATTTTATACTTCCCGCTCAACGAATTAAACGGCCTCCACTGTACACGTATACTTTGGAACTTTTTTATTTTTCTATCTCAGTTTTTTAATGTATTAGCATNAAATATTAACATATTCGTTAAGGTACATAGGTCATAAAAAAAATTGATAGATCCTAATAAAAATTTAATGTGTTTTAATCTGAGTAATAATACACGTCCTGTCAAAATATGAGATGATTCCTGTGTCTCATATAAGAGATATTTAAATCCTAAGTCCGTGTTTTTTTCTATATTATGTATGGCGTGTTATGGAAAGGTAGGTTGTGTTCGTCACTGTTTTAAATTTATCTTGGAAGAAAATTTAGACATATTGTCAAAAAACTAACATGTTGTTGCTTAACATTTCAAGATTATTGTATTCAAATTTAGATAAGATCTTGTGTCTGGTTGTCGAGTTATTTGCATCTAAAGTAAAAATAAATGCACAAAATACACCTGTAATTTTCGTTGTACATAGAAAATAATAAAATCAACACTAGTAAGTAGTAGCTGTTTTTCTTTAAGTATTCATCATCTATATTTAATTTTCATAAAATTTTAACTACGGATATTATATCAACGGTAGTCCCACGATTATTTGATTTGTGTACCTAGCATTGACGTAATTAGTAAATAGATCAATTTAACGAAAATATAAAATAAAATGTAATATTTTTTGATTCTGATGATTATCACGATTCTATCGAATTATTGTTTGACTGATATAAACACATTTTTTCAGGTATTGATGAAAACATTATAACAAAAGTTTTACAAGCAATCAACAAAACGAACTTATCTTCCAAATCCATAATTGAAGAGAATTTGAATTATTTGTTGACGTACTGGTGTCGAGATAGCAGTTTCAATATGTTTCCTTTTGCACTTCTTGACTGCCAGAATGAGACTGATTTTAGTAGTCGTTACCTTCCATGTGTATTTCCTGCATTAATTCGTGAGGGTAAGATAGAAGACGCTAAAAATTTTTGCAACAGATTTGAGGTTCCATTTGCTCAAGCTTTTGAAGACTGCTTTTCGAAAATTATACCTTGGATGTTAGTTGAAAAAGTAGAACTACTTAAACAGTCGAAAGACAACAGCGGAATTTTTCAAGGGACTCGCAACTTGACAGTGCTTGTAAAAGACAACTTACAACAAATTATTATACAAGCAGGTATTTTCATAAAAATCTTACTCTTACATTTTAACAGAAAAACCATAATTCTCTTAAACGCTTTCTTTTACAACACGTTTTTGACTCTTTGGATCTTTAAAATCAATTACATTCATATGAGTTACTTGCTCAATGATATTAGTAGACAAATTAATTCACATTTTATGATTTTACTAATTTTAACAGTCATCGTAGCACTTTTAAATAAACATGCTCTGGTTTTCGTGATTATTCCATTTATGGAATAAATTACGTATACTAGCGGTAGCTGTAAAAAAATTTTACAATCTTCAAAAATCTATTAAAAACTCATGATTTTTTACTCTAAAGTTAAACCAGTCTTTCTGTACATTTTTACAACATTGAGTTACGTTTTAAAATAACAATGATATACTTTTAATGATTTTAATCGTTTGGTTTTTTTTTTAGTTCAACGATTACACGATCTTAATAATTTCTACGAAATATTCGGAACAACTGTCGATTTACCCGCATCGGATCCTCCACACTACAAAAGCGATGAAGTCGAACAGTGTTTCGTACGCCTCACAAAAATAATTGGTAGTGGCGAATCCCATCATTCTATCGTCTACTTTATCATAGCTCGCAAACCAAGCGTCTTTCAAAAAGTATTATTACAACTAGTGCGTCAAATTTACACCAACCAGCTTAGCGAACACAAAGCTAAAGCTCTCCATCAGTATGTTTACTTATGCTCGAGAATTGTCCAAGAATTACGTGAAAGCTACTGTGATTCTGTTGCGACGTATTTCATACGTGATATCGGCTGTACTCTATTGAACTTAACGAATCTGGAAGATAAATTTATTACAAAATTGGCATGCAAGTATTTACATACTATGCTTGAGGATCTTTTACCCCAAAGAAGCGAACAAGTAGGCAACATTCTCAATCAGTGTGTTAAAACACTAGTACCCTTGATTCGCAGTCCAAATGAAAATTCTCCACCCAAAGAAGTACTCGTATATTTGTTGAGGGATAACAAACAGATTTTAGCCAGAGCAATTAAAACGTTGAGCAGCTTGCCAAGTTTCCTCAAATTAAACGATGATCTTGACACAGAATCCGAGGTAAGGAACATTTTTTTCTCTGATTAATCCTACACGTATTAACAGACACGTGAAAATATTCATAAAAAATTGAATTAATTAGTCAATTGTGTAAAAGGTAAATCTGGCATAGTGAGCTTCGATGGAGTGAGCAGCAGAACCTCCGCCATTTGTTGCAAAATTTACAAGGCGTATATATATATACATACATACATACACTTTGCAACAAACAATGGATGAAACCCTGTGTTATGGGTTGTCTTATGGGTTGTGACAATCAATCAGCTATTGTCCTGCGTGCTGCTGCTTACTCCCCCCAAGCTCACTAGTCTGACATTAAGGGAGTTCTATCAGTAAATGAATTAACAATGAGAATTAGATGAAAATTTGTTTGCAAATGATTAAAGTCATAAAAATGGCACTGTCAAAATTTGAAGGCACAAGGGTTCCTAGGAGCTGAGTAATTAATATTCATATTTAGCTAATTTTTACATATAGGCTTATGGGGTGTCCTCTTTTTAAGCGCTTCTATTGCATTTACCTCACTTATTAACAATGAACTTTAGATGAAAACTTTATCAATGGTAAAAAATGGTATCTAAAGATTGTATTTAATTTTATTGAGCATCTCGAGGGTACTAACGAGAGAAGAAATTAATTAATAACCAAGGTAAGAACTACAAAAGATTATGTTGTCACAGGAGAGCGAGAAAGACAGACGACATACCAAACTATAGAGAGCATCGCATGGACCATAGCGAGGGATTGAACCTCCTTAAGTCTCAATTATGATCTAGGCTAAATTAATATTCCAAGCAAAATTAAAAAAAAAAAAACCAATGATTCTCAAAGGGTTTGGACGGCTATCAATTCTTAATCTTGTGTTATTTGAAAAATTCGAGGTAACAGATTCAATATGGTGGACATTTACTCATACTGTAATTTTTGAACTTTATAAAATTCCTATAAATTTCTAATAGACACGATCAAATGATTTTGGGTTCACTGATGATAAATTAAAGTCAGATTTTTAAAATTTAAGGTGGCTCATACCAAATACAAATTAAGTATCAATGAAGTAAAATTTATTGGAATTGTTAATTAGAATTACTCCGATTGTCAGAGATAAAAAATAATTTTTTGAGCATTTTTTATCGAGTGATTTTTCGATCTAGAAAACAATAAATTTACAAAATATTAACATATTCGTTAAGGTACATAGGTCATAAAAAAAATTGATAGATCCTAATAAAAATTTAATGTGTTTTAATCTGAGTAATAATACACGTCCTGTCAAAATATGAGATGATTCCTGTGTCTCATATAAGAGATATTTAAATCCTAAGTCCGTGTTTTTTTCTATATTATGTATGGCGTGTTATGGAAAGGTAGGTTGTGTTCGTCACTGTTTTAAATTTATCTTGGAAGAAAATTTAGACATATTGTCAAAAAACTAACATGTTGTTGCTTAACATTTCAAGATTATTGTATTCAAATTTAGATAAGATCTTGTGTCTGGTTGTCGAGTTATTTGCATCTAAAGTAAAAATAAATGCACAAAATACACCTGTAATTTTCGTTGTACATAGAAACAGCTGGTAATAAAAAACACGAAAATTCAAATATAGCCGATCATTTACAAAGGAAATATGTAACCATTTAAAATAACAACAGTATGGTTTTTATATGTTTATTCGTTTTCATCATAATTCACAGCTACAGTAGAAGAAGTTGATACTATAGATAAATGTTCAAAATTTCACAATGAAGAAAAATTTTTGATTACTTTTTCTATATGCTTTAAATTTTTGGTTACTTTTGCAGATCGACCATTGTTTTCTTATAAAAATTTGCGAAACATATCAACAAATTTCGAATCATAAATATCTTTTAATTTTACAGTATCTCCATCGTTTCGTAATTTTACCGACGTGGAACACCATGTCATACAATTGTCATGGTTACCAAAAAGATGATCAGGAATTAATTATGTGTTTGAGGTTATGTTCCCGATGTGTCCCCAATTTAAAACAGCACTTCACGATAATCTTTTTTTTTTTATTTACCAGAACATGAAACAAATAAAAAATTTTACTGTTTAAAGAAGTTTACACTTAAAAGATTGTACGAGAATAATTTCTTCGTAAACAATCATCTAAAACTATATTCATTCCTACTGTTTCATGAGGAGGACAGAAATCATTTAAGTGTTTCTAGGTGGTACCTTTACCTTATTTTAGTCACTGTCCAAGTCGATCAGACTATATAGGCAATAAAGAGTCCACACATATAACTATCAGTGATTTCATTTGCCCCGGGTCAAATCCGCCTTCCTTAAGATATCACGTCCCTACAGCAGAGAGGAGAGTTCAGTCAAAGGAAGAAGCAGAAACAGTCGGAATAGCTAGGTGGAGTGAAAAGGAAGAATAAGAAATAGAAGGAAAAGGGTGTTTTTGAAACGCAGCTGGCGTAATGAACAAGGGTATAGATTTATTGAAGTTCATAAAGAAATTCGATTTTGTAGGCCTAATGAAAACGTGGATGAAAAAGTGAAGGTGGGTAAAAATGAAAAGCAGCTTGATACCCAGTTTGACTAGAAGTGCTGTGCAGCCATCACGAACAAGAAGAGTGTAAAAGCNCGCAGCGCTTACCGCACGCGGTGGCGCAGCATCGTTCCAGCGGTGTCTGACAATCGGGGTCGGAGCTGCAGGCAGCGGCACGGGCTGGGCAGACGTTCTGCTCGTCGTAGGCTGGGCATCGACCAACCACCAGAGCCCGGCTTATGGCATTACCTGCAACGAGTGAAAGTCATTTTTAAAAGTGCCAATTCTTTCCGGTTCAAGGTCATTATGTAATTTGAATTTTGTTTGAATTTTGTACAACAGCATGTATTTGTTTAATATTATATTGTAAAACTGCAACCTATTGCATACATTTTAATGCTTGTTTTTTATTAATCTATTATTTGTAATAGTAAGTCTATAATTTTTTTTTAATTTATGCGCAATTTTGAACCTTCATGGATTTTAATACTAACATATTATTTTATTTCATCTCAAAAAATTACATTAAACATTTTCCGAACTAAATTTCCATAGCTGAATAGGGCTGCATGGATTGTTGAGGGTTGTATCGTAGAAGTGTGTAGCGTGGTCACCCTTGATTTGGCTTGCAGATTTCTAATTTTAGGACATATCGTACTAGCAGGGTGGATTTCATCCTGCAGTCGATCTCTGAAAGTTTACATGAACAGACAAAGGTAATAGGGGATCTCTGCTGGGACATTTTTTATGAGAGCTCTTACCCCCTTCCCTACTGAGAAAAAAAAATTTAAGCGCATGGATATGTATAACTGAGCGGTTTCTAGATCAAGCTATTATCATCTGCTAAAAAAAACATTATCATCACTTTCATAAAATAAAATGAACACAATGAAAAATTTGTGATTAGTGTGGTAAAACTTGAATCATTAGCATACTAATAGTTTATAATGCATTATAACGATAAAAATTAAAATTAAATGACAGTCATCAAAATAATATCACATACAACAATAATAACGATGTAAAACCCTACTAAAGTTGCAATTATACATTATAAAAAGAAATAGAATGGCACACGTGTCGCCACTTGAAGATGGTTCTTTCATGACTTCCAAGTGAAAGGTGCGACTATCAAATTGATATTTATTAATACTGTCTCAATTTCATACGACTATTTGTAAATATTATTTATTCAGTCAAATTAATTACTGATTCAAAATTTTAGATCATGATACCTGATATCAAAAAAGTAGGAATGATTATGTAACATTTGCACTTAACCTCAAAACACCAGCTGTGGATGCTTGCCTATGCATTCAACATAGGAAACGAAAATGTATGCCTATGTTTCTTTTAATATCTTTTGATCAAGTCCGTGAACGTATACGTATGTATTTCGAGATGATAGTATATTTGGAATTGCATAAGCTTTGTTGTGTTAGTTTTTTACTTAATTATGTTAAGTAAATAAATAACTAGGCTACAACTTTCATTTAAAAAACGCTTAGTTGACACAAACGCACATGTTTAGAATTTACTTTTCATTTATCATTTTCTTGCATTTGTATTCGTCAGCCTACTCTAAAATTTTTAGGGGTAGTATATTGTACCTTAATAAATGATTCCTCAAGGTTTCATGTTAATCTGTTCATAATCATTTCATGAAAGAACCACGTTCAGGCAGTCTATCACCCACAGGCCTATCTACGATGCATCATTTGTTAGTGCATTCCAAATACACATAACATTTAGATGTAGAAAAGGCTTATTACGTTTTGCTGAAATATGGCAACAGTGTCGATCAGCTTGTCATACATTTGCTATTACACACACGCACTCTCGCAAATGGCTATATATATGCGGCTGCTCTGTTGCCAAATATTTGAGACATTTACGTAAGCAGCAGACAAGGTACATAACAATTGTTAAATGATTCACATCTTTGTATCTATATTGGTGACCCAACAGTTTTAAAATATTGTATAAAACAGTACGAATTGTAAACTTTTTAAGGGTATATTTCTCAGAATATTTTTAGTTACTCAAGTAGCTCTTATTTCCTATATTTGAAAAGTCCCATTGTAACCTGTGTTAAAATTTTAAACTTCCAACTTTATTATCTCAAAAACCAATGTGGTAGAAATATTTTTTTATAATTTATTCCAAAAAAGAAAAAATTCAATCTATAACGTACATTTTTTTCAAGAAAAGCAAAATTAAAAAGTGGTGGCTGATAGACTACGATAAAGGACGGGTTTTACGCTCGGTCNCAACTTTATTATCTCAAAAACCAATGTGGTAGGTATATTTTTTAATAATTTATTCTGAAAACGAAAAATTTAATCTATAACATACTTTTTTTTATAAAAACCGAAGTAAAAATTGGTAGGTGATCGACTACCTTAAAATACTAGACAATGAGCCAAATTACAAGAAACGACTAATTTCTGAAATGCTCAGTCGACAATAATATAAATCAGAAAGAGGACCTATACACATTGAGTCACACTTATAAAAGTTTATTCAAAAATATACGTTACTGACCATATTTATTAATTTGATACATTGACCTGAGGATTATCTGTGTAAATATATGTGCTGTGCTATAAATTGACAACTTCGCGTAATGTGGATGTTTTGCTTGTTTGACTTGCGTGCAAACAAATATCGTTACGTTAAATCATTTCCTTCAGCATTTGTAATAAAGGTAATTGGAGCGCTTGCGTTTATATCTGTTATTTGTTGGTTTTTGTACTGATTTGCTGTTAAATTTTTTAATAAAGCCTGAAGAGGTCGACAATCTAGTCGACAAATAGTCGCCGTATATAAGAAACGTGTTGTGTGTTTTTTATTTTAAAGTTTGTCTCAAAAGATCAACCAAAAAATTACTGAAGTATATTAATATCGAGGGCGAGAAACATCATAACGACATTATTTTAAGGTTAAGTGAAAAATTACATACCTGTTTTGTTTGACAAATCGTATTCCGATTCCGAAAATAATTGTTCACTTCCTTAGGAATCGTCAATGTCACGCTCGTCGCCGCTTGTTCCTCTTCCGGTGTCTCTTCGTCTTTGTTGTCATTGTCCGCTTAGGCTAGTTTTTTCTGAAGTCTCTTTGGAGTCAGCCGCGAGGCCCGCTTGTTTTGCGTCGCATTTTGGCATTTTTTGTCACTTTTTATTCAAGACACTCGTAGTGGACTTACTTCAATCACACAAAAAAAGAGAATAAGGAGTAACGACGGTAGCAGCAGCAGGGAGTTCTTCGATATATACGCACTAGCTTTCGAGATTTACGGTCATAATATACCTTTGAACATTAAAAAGTTAACTTTCTGTTACGTTTTCATCATAAGGTTGGTGGTGTGACGGTAAATCTCAAACCGTATTGCGTATGAGGTCCCTACGATCAGCAAACTCAGCATAGATGGCGTGCTGTAGCTAAAAAAAAATGGCGTCACTGACACACTGTGGCTATAAGTGACGATGGTATACGGTAATGTGGACTTACTTATGTGACAACATATCCGTCACGCTGACGTCAGGAGATCATGAATACTACATTTGTGTCAATGTAACGCCATTTTTCTCTTAGCTACAGTACGCCATCTATGCTGAGTTTGCGGACCGTAGGGACCTTATATCGAAGCACGCAATTAGACCCCAGGGGTTCTATCGGGGTATTCGAGGTATCGAGAGTGAGATGAAACGTGACGTAACCATAACCTATTTTGAATGCAGTTTAAGGTGATTGACGTCTTGATACCACTACACTTTTTCGATATATTGCGATGTATCGCATATCCTAATTGAACCTCAGCATAGAGTAGACGAGGCCAGCGCTGGCTTGGCGGCTGCGGAGCTAAACCCCACCTTCAGAACTTTTCAACTATTCGCTATGCGCCTGTCATTTGGCGCTACTTGTCACTTTAACACATTCTTATATGAATGTATAAATCTTTTGTCCACGGCGGCCGCTTCAACTATTTTCCTCTATAAGATTTTACATGGGAAATTAATGAAAATAAGGACAGCTCCGTAGATGTGCATAGCAAATACGCTATACACTTTAAACTTCTGCGGCATCCAAGGGGGAAGGGGGTATTTACAATTTATAATATCTTCGAACGAGGAGATGAAATAGAATCTAGTATGCTCTTTTGAGACGATATTGTGCCGTATGTTCAAACTCTGCAACTAGATATTAATAGGAAAGTGGTTCGATAAAAAAAAATTAAAAAATAAAACATCCAAAAATGACAAGGAAGCTAAATTGAGTATTTTTGTAGTTAACTGAAAATTTTCAGATTTTGATAAAATATAAATAATTGTTGTTAAACACAGTTTTAAATATACTTCAGAATATTCTTACAGTTAATAGAAAATATTTTTAACTTCAATGTTTTAAATTTATGGTACAATCGTACTATAAATATTTTTAATCTTCATAATATAATGTACCTATATATATATACTGACATTCTGAATGCTCCCACTGNTAGACATATTGTCAAAAAACTAACATGTTGTTGCTTAACATTTCAAGATTATTGTATTCAAATTTAGATAAGATCTTGTGTCTGGTTGTCGAGTTATTTGCATCTAAAGTAAAAATAAATGCACAAAATACACCTGTAATTTTCGTTGTACATAGAAACAGCTGGTAATAAAAAACACGAAAATTCAAATATAGCCGATCATTTACAAAGGAAATATGTAACCATTTAAAATAACAACAGTATGGTTTTTATATGTTTATTCGTTTTCATCATAATTCACAGCTACAGTAGAAGAAGTTGATACTATAGATAAATGTTCAAAATTTCACAATGAAGAAAAATTTTTGATTACTTTTTCTATATGCTTTAAATTTTTGGTTACTTTTGCAGATCGACCATTGTTTTCTTATAAAAATTTGCGAAACATATCAACACCTTTCGAATCATTAATATCTTTTAATTTTACAGTATCTCTATCGTTTTGTACTTTTAGCGACGTGGAACACCATGTCATACAATTGTCATGGTTACCAAAAAGATGATCAGGAATTAATTATGTGTTTGAGGTTATGTTCCCGATGTGTCCCCAATTTAAAACAGCACTTCACGATAATCTTTTTTTTTTTATTTACCAGAACATGAAACAAATAAAAAATTTTACTGTTTAAAGAAGTTTACACTTAAAAGATTGTACGAGAATAATTTCTTCGTAAACAATCCTCTAAAGCTATATTTATTCTTACTGTTTCATAGAGGGGGACATAATTTTTTAAGTGTTTCTAGGGGGTACTTTTACCTTATATGTGCATAGGTGTGTGTGTCAAGCAGTTTAGCCAACTTTATTCAATAAACTACTTTACCATCGGTAGAATTTTTTTTTAATATAATCAGTTTTTAAACAGATGGCGTTACGTATCGTGACTCATGTACCTTAACGAAAATAAGTTTTATAAAATCGGTAAAAATGGTCCATTTTCCATAAAAAATTTACTAGCCAATTTAGACGAACAAACAATCCCAATACTAGCTAATTTTATCGATAGTATAGATAAAAATATTTAATTTAATGCCCTCCTAAATAGCAAATAAGACATTTTGCTAAGCTTTATAAATTATTTTCTATACCAATAATATAATTATCATGATTCAATCGATATCTTATCTCATATAACTGGATATGTATATATACTAGTGTATAATACCTAAATGGATCTCATTATGTAATATTCTCATGTATACTACCTGATCCATTTCGATAGAAATGGCTATGTAACTATAAGTTCAAAAGCCAATAAAAACTATTCAATCAATCAATCAATACCTTAACGAAAATCTGTATTTTTTACTGTTCTTATTAAAAAAAATTAATAAATAAATAAATAAGTATAACCAGTAATACTACAGTAACAGAAAAATAATGCAAGAAATCTTTTGCGATTCTTCATAAGAATAGAGAATAGAGTAGGATAAGTTCCCCTGATGTGTCATGAACCATTATTGAACGATAGAGGGAGAAGAGGCGTTAAGAATATATAAAGCTGAAGCTAGCCGCCGAACGAGTACATGACAAACGCCATACCCTCGAAATTGATTTTAGGTTAATTAGTAGCGTGTAATAGTCACATAGCATCTGTCATACCCACGTGAAATTAGCTACTGCCAGTAGCCTAATGGTAGTTTTACTATGGGTGATTTCCGCAATTCGCACTCGACAGCAAGCTTGTGCAGCCTCTAGTGAGAAAATAGGTAAGCCACTCATCGGTGGTGCGAACAGCCGATCCATTTATAATTCAGCGGTGGCTAAACATTTATGCAAAATACCTATAATTAAGGCTGTGATGTGTCCAAAAAAGTAATAGAATAGATTAATTAGGGTCTTAGCCAAATATTTATCATCAATTGGATGATTGGATATCAAAAGTAAGGTGAATTTCGGCGTGAAGAAAGTGTGTTGTCGTTCAATGCGCTGGAGTAGCAACTGTAAAAAACCTTGCTAGAGTGTGCGACCTTCTAACAGTGCATAACAAGTTCCAGATAATGTACCATTACAGAGAAAAATCAATTGCATGGGAATCCGTCATCGTAGCAGATAGAGTAAAAATCCAGCTGCTGTTTTTTGATCGGAATTTTGTCAGCGTTTTTCTTGAAAAACCGTGTATACTATGCTGTGATAAAACATTTAAAATTTTTCCACGTATGAAAGGACCGACTTAATTTGTATCTACGACGAAGGTTTCGTAAGCTCGTTTTTGGGGCTATTTTGCCGCCCGAGAGACCTGCAAAGCAGGGCCCGAGGGAAGTGAGGTAACCACCGTGCGATGGCGCACCAGCCTGTCAAAAACACCGCGCACCGGCAGTAAATCCATTAGAAATACGTGCCTGATGAAAATTGAGTGCCTATTAAGTGAAAACGAGATTAATTAAAAAAAAAAATCTCTGTAAAGCTGATATGTTATGGAATCGACTAGTATGGCAAAATAACTTGGAAAATCCATTAGGATATTTAGTAAATTGAAATAGTTTCGTTATTCATCTTATCATCTGTCAGTAAGTTATTAATAGCATCGCTGGTCATTTTGAAGGTCATCAGTATTCATGTGTATTTTTCCACGAATTACTTCAACTTTTTTAATTATGCGTGAGATCGAAATGTTCTCTTCTTTTTCTAATACCTGTTCTTTCAATACCTTAAACTCATTTTCAGTAATGGCATTACTTTCTCTTGCTAATCCAAAGCGTGAAATGCTAACTGCTGACCCAAGTGAAAAGTACATTAATTAAAATTCGGTAACTTAAGTTATTAACTCTTTACAATAAAATTTGTTTATTTCAGATTTTGTTGAAAATTCAGCGAGTGCTTCGTCCCGCAATTTTGACAAAAATTTATTGTATGATGACGACAATTTAATTGAGCTAAAATTTACTTCATCAGACTCATCATATTCGTCATTCTTTATACATCAATGTACGTCAAATTCTTTTGTAACGTTTGACGTTTGTATCTACAACACAACTCGAAAGTAATCTTTTAAGATCGCTTTCTTTGCACACATTTCCGAAGATTCTAATAAATTTTTCAAAAAATAGTGCTGCGTCTGAATAACTTGAGCAACTTGCTACTTCTCGTTCTACGGTTTAATTTTTTTTAGGGGATCACTTTTTTAGTTTCTTCCTTATATTTTTAATTAAGTGTGAAGAATACTTGTGTATGATAGTCAAACTAGAGTTGTTTTTTTGTACTTCTACGTCGTGGTATAAAACGTTCATGTACTCACACAGACTAATACTTATCATTGAAAGTGTAGCAAGAAGCTTTTAGTAGTACTGAGAAAAAATTCGTCTCAATTTTAATGATTTCCTTAGTAGTTATCTTTTTTGCGTTATCGGAAAAAAAAAAACAGAAAAAAAAAAAATAATAGAATGGCTGTTTTTGTATGGAATGCCAAAAAAACCTAAGCTAGTTCAAGTGGTTCAAAAGTTTCGTTGCTTGAGTGTTGCCAAAGTGATGTTTCCTTCGACGTAATTTAGTTTAGCGGTAATACTGTCTGTTGAATCTAAATGTGAAAAAGTTTTATCTGCATTTTTCAAAAACGGAAATTGGTTTTCAGTTCAAAAGATGTTCAACAGTGTCGATCAGTTCGTGGTAGTCGTCATATATTTGCTATAGTGAGCTTCAAGGGAGTGAGCAGCAGAACGCAGGACAGTAGCTGATTGGCTGTCACGATCCATAAGAAAAACACCACGGAAGATTGTTGTTACCAGAAAAAGCTATACCAAAAGTGATGAGCATAGAAAAATAACGTACAGGTCTTGAGATTTCTGCATACAGTCTCACATTTTTACATACTTATCTGGATTGGTACAGGATTTTTCTGTACCATGGATAGTCTATTAAATTTGTATACTGCGCATGGCTTTCTACTGTACCGTCTACCGCGCATAGTACGTGCGCTTATATATAGTGGAGATATGTATGTATATATATGCATACTTGCATACATGTGTGGGATTGTCATTGTTATTTTGGCTCAATATGTAAATTGTTCTTTGCGAGTGAAAACCAATTATTATACGCAACAGGAAAGTGACTACAAGTTCCTACTGCACTTATCATTATATTTTGTTAGATTCGTATCAATGTAATGAACTTTATATTGTATTGTGGTGGATATCCTAAAATCCTAACCCCTTTAACTTTTACAGCTACGTATGTGTGTATATATATATATATATATATATATCTCACTAACATATAAAGCAGAAGCGCTAAAACCGTTGTAATCGCTAACCGCGAAAACTACTGAACCGATTTTGTTGAAATTTTGCACACTGATTCATGATACTTCCTAGATGGTTTTAGTATAGTTTTTATCTTAAAAAATTTAATAACAATAGCAATAAATGAGC
>NW_019380036.1:4261-34158 GCF_000648655.2 Copidosoma floridanum | reverse complement strand
AAGTACACGGAAAATTAAAACTTTTTCTCTTCAATTTGTTTCAGTACAACCACTACCCCCACAGAATAAAAAAAAATACAGTACAATTATCCTGTTTTATTAAAAAAATGTCTTAGAAGGGTTTATATACGGTAACTTTTCTACCTCACAGCCCTCCCCTACACCCTCCCCCTCACAAAAACTTAGAATGTTCTATTAGTCAGCACGTTGTGGCTTCAGTTGGCCAGATAATAGGTTGGCACGGGGGCATACCGTGTTTTGATTCCCAGCTAATGCGACTTTTTTGGACAAGAACCTCTGTAAATTTTCACATGTGCCTTTTTACCTCACAGTGTTCCTTGGGGAGAAGCCTTGCGGTGCCTACAAGTAGTGCTCTTATAAGAAGCTGGACGTCTAGCACTGTAATTTAGAAACAAAAATTGTTATAAGGATACTTTATCGTAGGGTTAATATGAATTACTAACTCTAAGAGCCCCTCCCACTCCTCTCTACAATGAACTTATAGTTTTTCGTGAGATGACTTTGTAATAGGAATAAGAAAGGCTCATATCTTTTTTTTCCAGAAACTAGTTTTCTTAGTCACTGAAGTAGCATTTTTTTCTTGTATTCGAAAAGTAAAATTTTAAACTTCCAACTTTATTATCTCAAAAACCAATGTGGTAGGTATATTTTTTAATAATTTATTCTGAAAACGAAAAATTTAATCTATAACATACTTTTTTTTATAAAAACCGAAGTAAAAATTGGTAGGTGATCGACTACCTTAAAATACTAGACAATGAGCCAAATTACAAGAAACGACTAATTTCTGAAATGCTCAGTCGACAATAATATAAATCAGAAAGAGGACCTATACACATTGAGTCACACTTATAAAAGTTTATTCAAAAATATACGTTACTGACCATATTTATTAATTTGATACATTGACCTGAGGATTATCTGTGTAAATATATGTGCTGTGCTATAAATTGACAACTTCGCGTAATGTGGATGTTTTGCTTGTTTGACTTGCGTGCAAACAAATATCGTTACGTTAAATCATTTCCTTCAGCATTTGTAATAAAGGTAATTGGAGCGCTTGCGTTTATATCTGTTATTTGTTGGTTTTTGTACTGATTTGCTGTTAAATTTTTTAATAAAGCCTGAAGAGGTCGACAATCTAGTCGACAAATAGTCGCCGTATATAAGAAACGTGTTGTGTGTTTTTTATTTTAAAGTTTGTCTCAAAAGATCAACCAAAAAATTACTGAAGTATATTAATATCGAGGGCGAGAAACATCATAACGACATTATTTTAAGGTTAAGTGAAAAATTACATACCTGTTTTGTTTGACAAATCGTATTCCGATTCCGAAAATAATTGTTCACTTCCTTAGGAATCGTCAATGTCACGCTCGTCGCCGCTTGTTCCTCTTCCGGTGTCTCTTCGTCTTTGTTGTCATTGTCCGCTTAGGCTAGTTTTTTCTGAAGTCTCTTTGGAGTCAGCCGCGAGGCCCGCTTGTTTTGCGTCGCATTTTGGCATTTTTTGTCACTTTTTATTCAAGACACTCGTAGTGGACTTACTTCAATCACACAAAAAAAGAGAATAAGGAGTAACGACGGTAGCAGCAGCAGGGAGTTCTTCGATATATACGCACTAGCTTTCGAGATTTACGGTCATAATATACCTTTGAACATTAAAAAGTTAACTTTCTGTTACGTTTTCATCATAAGGTTGGTGGTGTGACGGTAAATCTCAAACCGTATTGCGTATGAGGTCCCTACGATCAGCAAACTCAGCATAGATGGCGTGCTGTAGCTAAAAAAAAATGGCGTCACTGACACACTGTGGCTATAAGTGACGATGGTATACGGTAATGTGGACTTACTTATGTGACAACATATCCGTCACGCTGACGTCAGGAGATCATGAATACTACATTTGTGTCAATGTAACGCCATTTTTCTCTTAGCTACAGTACGCCATCTATGCTGAGTTTGCGGACCGTAGGGACCTTATATCGAAGCACGCAATTAGACCCCAGGGGTTCTATCGGGGTATTCGAGGTATCGAGAGTGAGATGAAACGTGACGTAACCATAACCTATTTTGAATGCAGTTTAAGGTGATTGACGTCTTGATACCACTACACTTTTTCGATATATTGCGATGTATCGCATATCCTAATTGAACCTCAGCATAGAGTAGACGAGGCCAGCGCTGGCTTGGCGGCTGCGGAGCTAAACCCCACCTTCAGAACTTTTCAACTATTCGCTATGCGCCTGTCATTTGGCGCTACTTGTCACTTTAACACATTCTTATATGAATGTATAAATCTTTTGTCCACGGCGGCCGCTTCAACTATTTTCCTCTATAAGATTTTACATGGGAAATTAATGAAAATAAGGACAGCTCCGTAGATGTGCATAGCAAATACGCTATACACTTTAAACTTCTGCGGCATCCAAGGGGGAAGGGGGTATTTACAATTTATAATATCTTCGAACGAGGAGATGAAATAGAATCTAGTATGCTCTTTTGAGACGATATTGTGCCGTATGTTCAAACTCTGCAACTAGATATTAATAGGAAAGTGGTTCGATAAAAAAAAATTAAAAAATAAAACATCCAAAAATGACAAGGAAGCTAAATTGAGTATTTTTGTAGTTAACTGAAAATTTTCAGATTTTGATAAAATATAAATAATTGTTGTTAAACACAGTTTTAAATATACTTCAGAATATTCTTACAGTTAATAGAAAATATTTTTAACTTCAATGTTTTAAATTTATGGTACAATCGTACTATAAATATTTTTAATCTTCATAATATAATGTACCATATATTTTTGATAATAATATTTAAAAAATCGCAAAAAAAATGTTTAACTTCTCTTACATTATAAAAACTAAATCTTTTAATAATAAATGTTTTAGTTTCTGCGGGACAACGTGAGCCACTTTTTAAGTACAAGTGATGACAAAAATTGCAATATCGACAGCCTTTTAAATCTGAAACGACAACTGGCTACAAAAACGTCGCAACTCGAAGAAATGTACGAAAAATTAGGATCGTTGCAAGGCTTTGCCGAACACTGTGCCTCAAGTTTATTGCACCGTTTAATTTACCGATTGATTCGGTTGTCTGAATCCACTGACACAAAAATTGCAATCAAGGCAGCTAAGTGCTTAGGAGTTCTTGGGCCTGCTGATCTTAGCACCATGATTCTCCATCCACAGGAAAGTCAGCGACGTGAAACTTTTGACAAAGCAGATATACTAACTCATAATGTTTGCAATCTGCTGACAGAATTCATAGTAAGTAGTGATATCGAAGTTCGTACTGCAAGTAGTGAAGCGCTCTATGCTGTTCTGAAATCACCTTGGGGAATTCGACTACTTTCTGACATGGAATTTGAAAGCACCACTCACTTCAATCAGTTATTCAAAGATTTTCTGTATCCCTTTAGATCATCGCATGAATCAACTTCAAGGTAAAACATTTAACTAATCAATAACAGAATTATCAAAAGATACTACTGATATTAATAAGATATTGCTAATATCCTTATATTATACGAAATTCGTACTTGAGTCCATACAGTTATAAAAATTAGTGATACGAGTATAGGTTTTACTATGCATTCAAAATAATAATTTTCTTATATTTATCAGTAATGCAGCAAGCTTCAAAATTGACGTAGAAAAATTTGAGAGTACTTTTGATCCACAAAATCCGCACTGGTCTAAATCATCGAGCGGCGATTACACCTCCTGGGTTGCCTCTATCACATCAGCAGTAGCCAACTGTCTTAATGGATTTTACGGCACAAGTCTTATTTCGCTCTTTCATTTGAGCGTACAGTTTTGTGAGGCAACTTTGCCTCGTCTTATCAGCCTTCTAATTGACACGTACCCTAATTTATCAACTAATATTTGTCAATGCGTGAATCGTCTGTTTAATTATCACTTTAATGTACGTGATGTTGGACAAGCCGTTGTAGGTGTATCACATGTCAGTAAACACGAGACAGTACTTTTTTATTTTATTACTACACCAATATGCATGAAATGTACAAATAGTTTAATGTTTTTGCTTTATGCTTGACATTTTTTAGAAACAGTTGAACGAATCGTGCGATGCTATTCGTTGCATGCTGGATGTAGTAAATCACTTACGAATCCAATCAAATGAGCAAGTACACTTGGACTTTGACTATTTGCCAATAGCTATGGCTGCTCAGTTCAGTTCAGCTTATTTTTCTTCGATTTTGTACGCTGAGCTGTGGTGCCGATCAAACTTGAAAGTTGTGCGTGACTTTGACAGCATACCGATTATTGATCAGGTTTATGAGAAAGACAACAAACTTGGAAAAATTGTGCAGGATATACTCAAAGAGGCTTATATTAAAATTGGTGATCCAGATTCAGTTTATGGTTGTGGTTCCTCGCATTTACAAAATCGCAAGTCCAGAATACCGTATTACACGAATTTTCAGAAATTAGACAAGGTTTTACTTTCACACGATATAGAGTTAAGCAATGGAAATCTTCCCTTTAGAGGTACTTTCATTCATAGTAAATTTTTCAGATTTCAAATACATAGATATCTTTTAGATTTAATTTTCATCTATATATTCATTTACTGATTATTTGTATTTGTAGGAATGATCAATGCTTTAAGAAAGTCAAGTCTATACTATTTAGCTAAACATTTTTCAACTAGTACGCCGATGGAAGTAGATTCAGTGGACGATTTATGTTACGATACTTTATGGCGATTGGGTGACTGGAATCAAATTTCAAGTTTCAGAATGCCTCAGTCGACAAAGAAAATCCATGATTTTTCTGTTTATCATTACGAAGCTTTAAAAAGTCTACATGAAAATGATAAAAGTACATTACAAAAGTGCCTTGAACAAGCTCACCTCTGCGTCATTAAAGAACTATCCAGTATTAGTCTAGGTAAGTCACCACTCGAGGTAAAGGGTTACAGTAATTTTTACATAAATTTGCCATTTTTATTGTGTCTCACAAAAAATATAGAGAAATTAAACATTTCAATAAATTCTTGACGACCAAATAAATTTCTATCTGAATATTTTTACTCTGGTATAATGATTAATAAATAATAGATCAGAAGACACATTTTTTTGTATAATTGTTACTTAAAGACATGGTCCAGTTATTAAAAATAATAATAGAATTTAATTTAAACTAGGGATATCAAAGCTCAGACTGTCTTGAATCCATAGTTTTTTTCAACGAGTGTTATAATATTTATCACGAGAAATATTACGACAAAATAAGCGTAGTTAAGACATGTTTTTATAAAGTAGCTACAAAACCATCAGTAAATACTATCCTATTATTTATCTTAAAAAAACGATGGGTCACATGATGAAGCCTGTTTATTCGTCGTGTGATTGGCTGAGACTGATCAAGCGCGGGTAGATTTAAATATGAGATTTTGAAAAATTAGTGAAAAGTCATTTAAATTTGTAAGTTGATAAATATTACAATATTATGTGTTATGACAAAGATATAACTATTGTATTTTTCTTTAAAAATACAAAAAATAAATGTTTGATTAGATTTTGGGGGTTGGCGCGCGGAGCGCGCATGGGGTGCAGCCCCTTAGTGTTAGAAATAATACACGTTAACGAAATTGCAGGCATCCATAAAAAAATGATTAGGCATTACTGTGAAAAGTTTAAACCAGTGTTATAATACTATATCAAGAGTTGTTAATAAAATACTACCATAAAGAGGCTAAATTTAATAATTACGTCAACATTGAATATTCGCATCTCGCATCTCGCAGAGACACATACCTACTAATAATGGGAGCGAGATTTTAAACTCGACAGCTTTATCAGTAATGCATATAAAATTAAAGTTTGACCGCTTGTAGCTCAAAAACTACACGGGATCACTCTGAAATAACTCTTAAATTTTAATGCAATGTAGTTAGTGATAAGATAAGTCCTTACCTCGAGTTTTATTTTAATCTGACACAAATCGATTGTAGCACCAACTCCCTTAATTTCGGTGATCGACAAAACTGCAACTCTAAAGTTACGGCCACCATGTCGGATGTATGAAAAAAATGCTCCACCTCGATATAGGAGCTGATTCACCTGCAAGCAGACATTGCGAGCATAGATACTGCATATGCTAGACTGTTGAATCGGCAAACGTATGGGTGTTTGCTCTATGCAGTAATTTGAAATAGCGCAGCTTTAAGGGGTAAATATATCGATACTAACAAAAATACACAGCCTCTTATGAACAATGATTTGTTATAAGTGTTTATTTTACCAACAATGTATCTTTAACAAGCGACGTAATTTATTTAGGTGTTAAGTATACTTAAGAGCTTAATGAAGCACTTAACAACTTTTGGTACATTTAAAACAGAAGAACGAAACTTTTACATCAATAATCAAAACTTATTTCGTGAGAGCGTCGCTCATTCGTTAAAGCTATACAACTTCTTATTGTCACTGTAATAACCGTTGGTCAGCTTAACATAGGAGAATTAAAAAAAGCTTGCTAACAATTCAAGTAATAACAATGAACTTATAAATTAACGTCAATAAATCATGATATTCTATAGTTTTTTAAATACAGAATTATTGTAAGTACTGTTAGTATTATCATTTTTTTCAGTTAAAAATAATGTAGTCCCACGCGGATATGTGTTTTTTTAAAAACGTGTGTAGTCAAAAAAGATATAAGAAACTATTTCACATCCACGTGACAGAAATAAATTTGGTTCCTGGGTCACGGAAATAACTTTCATAAAGCGATAATTCAAAGGGATTGAACCACCATTTTTTTTCTTCAATCCTAAAAAATGAGGTAATAATGTAATGCTAATTTAACATTTATTATTATTAATGTTAAAAAATTAGAGCTGAAAGACTGCTTCATTCATTCGAGTAGGGTATTTTCATTTATCTCCATTTTTACCAGTGTGAAATAATGCTATAAAATAGACATCCTAATTATTTGCTAAAAAATCACCACCATTTTATTCATTGCACACTCTTCTGAAAAACCGCTAATACATCACACGAATAACAATAATACGCAAAAAATCGATTTCTCGAGTATTCACACGCAGCCGCATCGACTACATTTTCGTAATCGCGCACGAAGTATTATTTAACCATCAATTATTCCGGGCACTGCGTAGCAAACCGCCTTGAGCCTTGACACATAAAAACGCGATTAACCACGCCACCTGCGATGAATATCAAGCGATCCCTCGATGTTATTACACATGCCGTGCACACTCGATAAAATTCGCGTCCACGCGCGTAATCAATTATGTGTCTGCGTCCTGGTAAATTGTGACAATAATAATAAAATCTCGCCACACGTATTTTCCTACTGTATACTAATCAACGTGTAAGAGAAGTTCGAAAATTGCCCTGTTATCGGCCCCACATTAAATTGACCGGAGGAAATTATTCGCAAACGCGATTTTTTCGCTCACAACTGTTGCTTCGGTAGCGTATCAATCGAATAATTACAGGCACCACGCCCACAGCCATGCACGGGTGCCTGTACATTTGATGTATGGGAAAACGATTTGGTGCGCGTTATGATGTTATTAAAGACAATGACTGGCTTTTTTAGGCGTGTCAAACGTGCCTGTTCGTTTCATTAATTTTTTTTTCTTTGACACACACACATATCATACGAAAGTGGTACAAAAAAATTATTTCAAGGGTCCTACTATTTTATTAGTTGTATCATACCAATTAGTAATTAATAGTGAAAATGTTTATTTGGTTGTTCCATGGAATTACGAAAATGCATCTGACCCTAAAGCGATTATACTCCTCCTCACAACTGCGGCAGGTTTCATCCTCTCCCGTTAACGATGTTAATTTTGAGCAGAATTAGCTCTCAAGCTCCACCGCTCCATTGACGCGTGCTATTGTGCGCCACGAAAATTTCGGAAATTCAATTTAGAGCTGTGTACTGCGCACTACGTCACGGCCTCTCGTGAAAGTTCGAGCAGTGCTATTGTTCCCTCATTATAATCGACACCGATGAAATAGGGGGCGTGTTATTTAAAAAAATTTTCGCCAAACAAGTGACGAAAAGCTTTTTCAAATTTTTTTAGCTNTATAAATTAACGTCAATAAATCATGATATTCTATAGTTTTTTAAATACAGAAAAATAAAATATATTGAATAAATAAATGTCTGCTTTCTTACTTATGCTGTAAGTATTGTTACATTTGATATGTATCATTTCTGAAATTGATCTTTTAGGATTATTAGATTTTTTTGCATGATTTTGGTACAAAGTAACTGTAAATTTGAGGTCCTAAGTTGTCTGTAGTATTTATGGTAAAAATTACTGTGACCTTTAAATTATAAATTGATATGGAATTCAGTTAAATTTTTCTAATCCATTAACAATAGAACTAACATGTTTTGTTTATTTCACTGCTTAAATTGTATCCATTCAAGAAAGTTGCAAAGCTATTTATCCAAAACTTACTCAACTACAAATGCTTAGAGAAATTCAAGAATATAGTACTACAAATACGGACGATATTGAAATTCTACTTGCTGATTGGAAAAAACATAAGTACATTTACAACAATGATTTTCAGTACATTGAACCTATTCTGTCTCAAAGGGCCGTAATATTTGAAATGCATAACTTTTCAAGTAACAACGTAATTGTTAAAAATGCTCTTATTAACACTCGATTAGATACAGCTCGATTAGCACAGCAACAAGGAAGTCTTAACACAGCTGCACGCGCTTTAGGTAAGTAATAGTTCTAAAGGGAAAGGTGGTGCAAAATAATCCTGGCGAGGGAAAAACTCTTTTTTAATATCGGTTAAAGTATACATTGATTTTTTTTTTTACGTATAATGAAAATAAACTACAATTTTCGCAATACTTTGTCTTAATATTTTTTAGTTGAATTAATTATACTTTCAGCAGAAGCTACTAACCATAGTAAAATGATAATTTCGTACATATGTGCAGATAAAAAGATCTGGGTATGGGTAATTGACATTCTGACTGAAAAATATACCATTAAACATAATAGTCATATTTCCCATACTCAAAAAAGTGCTAAAAGTAGATAAATAAAATTAGATAAAATTAATTATTTTTGAAATTTATTTTCAATATTTCTGCAAAAACAAGAGCAAATAGCTCGATATTACTGTCAACACTAACTTTGATTTATTTCTACTTATTGCATGCACTTTGAACTATCTAGCGATAGTAAAACTGCTAAAATCGAGAGAGATGGTTTTAACTGTCTACCTTCTCACTACTTTCTCTTTCTCTACATATTTTATTGATTTGTTAATAATTATATTTTTTTAAATGTTCTGTGTGTAATTTTCATTTTACGTTTAAATTAATTTTTTTCTAACTGATAAACTACAAAAGACAATGCAGTTTGGCAGGAAATACCGTTGCAGTCACTGTATCCGTTGTAATTTTTTTTTTTTAATTATATAAGTCACTGCTAAATTTTCATCGTCATCGTTACTATTGATGGTAATGTAATTTTTGTATTTTCTTGTATATAGAAACTTTATTAAAGCAGACAGATTTAGACGAAGAGACTGAAAATCGCATTCTTTATCACGAAGCACGTCTGGCTTGGGTGAGAGGGGATGAAGATTTGGCTCGTTTTAATCTCCGTTCTCTAATAAATAAAGATGAAAATTCAATAAACTCAAATTTGCTTGCTCACGCTTTACGCGTCTACGGTAATTGGATAGCTGAGAATAAGTCTGAAAATCCTCAGGTAACTTGCAATATTCATCCAAACCATGTAATAAGGCACAGTTTATTTATTTAGTTGGTTTACTTAATTTTTTTCGCCCCAGGTCATCATTTCTAAATACTACGATGAAGCGGTTAACCTATACAAATCGATGCCTAATTGCAGTCCAGATGATTTGAGTGACTCTTGCAAAGCTCGTGCTGCTTTAGCTCAATTTGCACATGAGCAATACATAATGATAACAGAATACTTACAATCACCGCAATTCGAAAGTCTAAGAGAATGTATTTATCATTCACGCAGTGTTGCGGAAAAAAAGGTGAAATCTACTGATCAAGACGTGGAACGTGCACTAAAAATCAGTTCGAGGCAGACTCAGAATGATTTCAATGAAATGCAAAACATATTTAAAGACAGGAATTCATTTTTATCAATAGCAATCAGGTAAGAGTACATAAATTTCAACAGAAAAGACAATATGTGTTGTTCACTTTGCGTAATAATGTTCATTTTCAGTCACTACTTAAGTACCCTACAAGACAGTGATGAACATGATCTTCTTATATTCCGCCTCGTCTCGCTTTGGTTGGACAATATGCATAATGAAGAGTTAAACAAACTTTTCGATTGTCATTTGCTTCAAATTCCATCGTACAAATTCGTGCCGTTAGTGCCGCAACTCGCACCTCACATGAGCAACGTACTTGATACATTTAGCCAAAAGATATCACTAATTCTTGAACGCTGTGCCAAGGATCATCCCCATCACACGTTACCAGTTTTGTTGGCTTTAAAAAATCTGTATAACGATTCTAAGTATTGTGAAAAAAAAATTATGACTCATGAACCACGAGTTATTGGTACTCAACAACTTATTCAAAAGCTTGGATCCACACATATACGACCGATCATACAAGAGATGGATAAACTGTCAGACGCATTAGTTCAACTAGCTTATTTTGATGTGGATAAGAAAAAGGGTAAGTCATTGTTTATTGCTGTTGCATAACCTTGAGTCAATAATTTTTATCATAAAATATTTACCTATTAAAATCTTGAATAAGTATATTTTCTCGAATAGTCGCGTTCCACAATACTGATTTCTCCAAAGTCCACGTTAAGTTAAAAAAAAAATGAGTAAATAAAGTAGTTTGTTTATTTAAAGCAGTGTTGCGTAAAACGATAAAAATTGATCTCACAATTTTGATATCGACGTTCACACGACTCTTACACACTACGATTATATTTTCGATACGTATTATATAAAATGTTCTTTGTTTAAGTTAGGTTTAATTAGGTTTAATCCTATCTTAAAAGATTGATTTTCATGTGACTGAAGCCTTTTTATTGATTGTGTGATTGGTTAATACTGATCAAGTGCCTTATTTGGCTTAAAAAAATCAAATTATTTGAATTTTAATAACATGAAATGAAATAAGTTTACACTGTGGCAATGATCTAAAATGATAATATTTTACTTGATTGTCCTTTTAAAAGAGATAAGTAGACAAAAAGTTGTATTTGCTTTAAGACTAAACAATAAAAAGTATAAATAGATCTGAAAATAACCACATAAAAGTACAGCCACGATGATTTAGATCGCGTGAAGCGCGTCTAACGAAAAATGAGCTTAAAAAGAGCAGTGTTCCCATTTTAAGAATGAAGTTTTGGATTCTAGGCGTTATAATCCGTTGATGCACAATGCTCTTTTGGCAATAAAACATACGGCTATTAACAGAATTGCTGAAATCGTTTTTGCGTGTTCTAGTCTGCTTGTGCTGTATAACTTGCTCATTGCACATAGCGAATAATCATGCAGACGATTAACTGAAAATCTGCTAACGAAAAAGGTGCATAAGCTAAACATTCGGAACGAATATTATTTTTATCTTAAACATTAACTGTCGGATCAAGAAGTTATAAATATAAAATAATGGGCACTCTCAGTTTTTATGAGCTGAAGATTTTTGAAGTTTGTCATTTTAGACCATGGTTAATTAAATATTTATTCACGCTTTTCATTCCCGGGTCCTCTATTATATTTAACCTTGAAAACTAAATTATCACGTGTAAACATTTCAACACGTATACTTAATTTTAATACACAAATTTTCAGCTATGATCGCAAACTGCCCGATACCTAAGAAATTGAGTCTACATGAAGTTAAAAATTTTCAATACTCCATGGTACTTACATTACCCATCGATGTAAGAAAAGATGGAAACTATTCGGATATTATAAGTACACGGAAGTACGAAGATAATTACAGTAATGTTGGTGGAATAAACGCTCCTAAAAAGATTATATGTATTGGAACTGACGGAATCCGAAGACCTCAATTAGTGAAGGTACTTTTACTCATGAATCAAATTTTTACTAAAATTTATAGCAGTTAAATGTACAATTTATTTTTGTATTCACCAAAAGATAAAAAGTCTATAAAAACTTTAATGTAAATTTTAAAGTACGTATTTGCTCCATCAAAAAAACAGCAACCGCGAAGGAGTTCAGTATTAAAAGCAGTCATAATTATATTACAGGAATTAATAAACTTTTCATGAATTTTGATCGGGTACACGTATATAGACTAAGTATTTAATTATTTATAACTTTTTTCATCCAATGATTATTTTTTATCATATTTTTAAATGACATGCCATTCATTACAATTTTCACTCCTTCATTATTTGCTGAAAACTAGCTATATAAATTTGAAGTGTATATGTATTCTTCGACTCGGGTAGTAATCCCTACGTAATTATAGCACACACTGTAACTTCTTCATTATGCAATTTCAAATCAATCCTTGAAACAGTTTTTTGAAATACATTTTACTCAGTTACTATTTGTAAAATTTGAATTTAGTTCTATTGCTAAAGTGATATTATAAATTATAAAAATTTTAAACTTTAAAAAAGTAATGTTGAATTGTTTGTAGCAGTAAAGTAAAGGTTTTTGAAAAGTATACATAATTTTTTTCACATAAAATAGAAAAATTAATATCTGAAAAAATCAGTATAAATCCTATATCTGTCTGAATTAAGTTTTTACTACTTAAAAATGTAGTTTTTAATGTATAAAATTGTGTGTAAATCCTTAAATTATTTAGATTAGTTTGGTCCTTTATAGTCTTTGAATTTGAAAGTGATTAATTATTGAAAAGAAATTTTTTTCTTATAGTGGGTTTGTGCACACTATGAAATTTGTTCATATCAAGGTAGGTTTTGCAGATGAGAGNTCTAGCTGTTTAAACCCAAAATAAGGAGAAGAGCCCCCAAGCTTGTACTTTGAGGAATCAATCGAGCCTAAACTCAATGCAATCCGTTACAAATTGAGAAAGAAAAGTTACATTTCCTGATCATGAAAGAGTGTATTAGTGTACATAATGCATTTAGTTATCCGAAATTTTGATTTGGGCCTCTAAAATAAAAAAGTCAACGCAGCTCTTCCCATAATTTTTCAATTATTGAGTTTTAAAAAATTTATTTTTATCTTAAACGGCATTATATAACTTATAAATCTACGTATGTTGCGTAAGTTTATATGTTGAACTGTATATTTTCAAAAACTATAATGAAAGGACCGGTGTTTGTCTTTTTATTTTAGAGGCTCTGTCAAGGTTTCAGTTAATTCAATTCATTAGTTTTTGATAAAGGTTACATTTCAGATTATGCACACTGACACACTCTTTCATGATCAGGAAATGTAACTTTTCTCTCTCAATTCGTAACGGATTGCATTGAATTTGGGCTCGATTGATTCCTTAAAGTGCCAGCTTGGGGGTTCTTCTCCTTATTTCGGGCTTAAACAGCTAGGTAATTAGTTATTAACCATAATTTCTTACAATAGAGAAGTTGGTAAAGTAGAAACTCCGGCAGATAATATACTGAATGCCCTTAAGTGAGTTTACTTTCTCGTTTGAAAAAAATAGAATTTAAAAAAGAACTTTATTATGCATGACAAAATGTACAGGAAACATAAATTTTTTTATTTTAGCAATTAAATTTAACTTAGATTCCTATGTTATTACTGCAGTTAAAAATAGTAGTTTTCGTCACACAATCGCCATCGCCACCGGGGCTACTTCTTGAGTCTGGACCCGAGGGACCATAGGGTAGCCTCGGTTAAATTGCGCTTATGTGAGGAACGCTACTTTTTTTTCCAAGATTGCAGTAAACGCTTTCAGGTTTTTTTATTATTTTTGTTACGTATTTAATTTGTGTTAGTTTAAGTACGTAACTAAGTTGTACATTGTTAATGTGTAGAATTAATTTAAAATTTTCTTTATAAAGACTACTAGCCAAAAATGTATTTGATTTAAGATAGCGTGAATTAAAATTATGCGTAATGTATAGAATATTTCATACTTTTACGGCGACCCTAATACGAGTAACAAACGGTTTCATTGAAAACAAATTTTTTCTTTCCAGTTGCAATAATTGAAAAACATAAGTTTTTAAAATTATTACTTATTTATTAATATTTTTACTTATTTATTAAAACTGACGTATATATAAAGAGTTTTAAGATAAATAATTAACTTTTAAGACGAATAATTAAGATTTAAAAAATAATACCTTAAAAAAACCGAAAAAGTTTTCATTTTCGTAATCTTACTTGTGCACAAACCACAAACCACATCTCTATTACTATTTATTTTTTATTCTAGGGTGCCAAGAATAATGCACCTTTGAGATTAAATGTTTTCCGTGACTGTTGTGAAAATTTGCGACCAGCATTCCATCATTTCTTGCTTGAAAATTATTTATCGCCCGAGACGTGGTTTGAACGCCGATTGGCTTACACACGAAGGTAAATTCTCTGTTTTATTTAAAGTTATTTCTACATTAGTTTTTATACTATTAAAACCTTTATAGCGTGGCAACAACATCGATAATTGGATACATTCTTGGTCTTGGAGATAGGCACGTTTCAAATATTTTGATTGATAAAACAACAGCGGAAGTTATTCATATAGATTTTGGTATTTAAACTTATTCTACATGTCATAAATTTATTACAAATATAAATTAACGTTGTTAATATTATCTATAAAGGTATAGCATTTGAACAAGGTAAAGTTTTACCAACACCAGAAACAGTTCCATTTAGACTGACAAGAGATATCGAAGTGGCCATGGGAGTTTCAGGAATAGAAGGAACAATGAGACGGTGTTGTGAAGAAACTATGTCTGTTTTACGAAAACAAAGAGAAATTATTGTGACTTTATTAAGGGTTTTATTGTACGATCCACTTTATTCGTGGGCTATCACCCCAGCCAAAGCTGCCACATATCAAAGCGAAAATTCTTCTAGACTGAGTGAAAGCAGTAGTCCAGGTAATTAATTTACTATTCTAAAACTGTATTACTATGCTAATTCTATTTATTAATCTACGTACATACAACTATTAAAAATACGAAATACATGTACGATTTGACAAATCCATAAAAGTGAAAACACTAAGTTCAAGCACATGAGATCCCTACGGTCTGCAAACTAAACATAAATAGCGAAAGTACTGTAGCAGAGAAAAAGAGAAAAACGGCGTTGCATCGACAAAAATTTACTACCCGTGATCTCTTGATGTCAGAGTGATGGAGATATTATCACCCGATCGGAAAGTTAGTTCGGTAGGCCCAAAGTTGGCTACCAAGGTAGGGCATACCTGTGTCATTTACGCGGCGCAAGCATGGCGCTACCTTGGGCCAAGGCTTCTATCTTCTATCTAACCTTTTTTTGACATTATGAAACTGCGAACAAATATTTCGGAGCAGTGTATTTATAAAAACGTCTAAAAGTTAGTTGTGGTGATAAACTATTGAAAAGGAGTGTGAAACTAAAACGCTCTTTATACTTAACGAGGTTGACTACCTTAAGCAATTGACAGTCATTTTTCAACTAGAACCCGTAAAGAACTTAAATAATTTATAAAAAAAATTTATGTAAAATTTCAACTACTCTGGGTAATAATGAAACGAAAAATTAATAAAATAAACTTTGTGAATTTTATATGCGTTCTTATAGGAGATCCCTTCTCCAAATGCAGTAAACCTCCTTAACAAACTAAAGAATGAAAAAACATTTTTTTCAAAAGCTGAAAAACTAAATAATTTAAGTGCAGTTAATAAGTAAGGAGCCATGTCATAAAAATAATCAATTCTATAATTATATGACATACAAGTCTGTTATTTATTACAAAAGTCTGTGATGTGATAGTATTTAAACTAAATAAAGCAATTAAAGTATATTAGATTGTTTAAACCTCATTGTAATTCTTTTCTTTAACACATAATCCATTCTTTAAGTTAGCCACACTTATAGGTTAATTTGGCAACCAAGGTAGGGCCGACCTAATGCCGCCTAAATGTCTAATGTTGAAGTCCTATTTATGCCAAGGTTAGTCGAAGGTAGGGTAAGTCGGCCGCCAAGTTAGGCCCTACCTAACACCCTCTTAAGCTTTCCGATCGGGTACATAAGTAAGTTCACTCTACCCTATATTGTCATCACTTACAGTAACAGTGTGTCAGGGACGCCATTTTTTTCTTAGCTATAGTATGATATCTATGCTGAGTTTGCTGACCGTAAGGACTTTATACTTTATAGTATATGTGTAAAATATTTCCGAACGTGTACTACATGCATTTAAATACTTTTTTATCACTGAAAAACTATGTATGACTTAAGTATGTACTACTAATAGGCACTAAGTTAAAAACATACATTTGAAATACCATTTTCAGACTTAATGATAATATGTTGTATAATAAATCCAATTTTTAATTTAACTTAAACATTCATCTTGAACTTTATATTGTCACGTTTTGAATTTGACATTTCGTAGATCTTTTAAATGCGTTTTTTGAAATACCAACACTCTGCATCAAAAATTATCAAGTACAAAATAAACAAAGTAATAAAAATAAGTAGTAGATACATGCTTTGCTCAAGGTTTAACCTGAAAAATAATCGATACGTATTTTTTCTTTTTTCTTACAAATAAACGTTAAAAAAGATATACTGCCTAAAAATTATGGTATTTTTAAAGCTACAGAAAACACCATATATATGTGACATTGTAAAGTATACATTACACATAAATGTTCTATAATTACATTCGAAAAAAATGAGCCCAGAAACATAAGAACAATTAAAAATTTTCAAGGTGGTTCGCCAATAAACCTGAATGTCTCATGAACTGGATGAAATTTGGAGAGGTTATAGAAGTCCCAATGTATCTACACTTAAAATTTTTAGACCAGCTTAGCGTGGAAAATTTTGCGTAAAAGCTCTACGAAAATTATACTTACAAGCCGGTTGATATACGAATGGTAATCGATTTTTACCAAACCGGATAAATACATCCATAAAAACGCTCATGACAGTATAACAAAAATGACAGATTTTTAGCTAAGATCACAAGCTTTCTCCTCGTACTTAAAAAGTTGGGGTTTAGCTTGGATTTTACTAGGACATTTAATGGAAAGGAGGATTTTTTGTTGATTTTTCCGTTTTTTTACCTATATACAGTTATATAGTACTTCATACGTTACGTTTCTTGCGCATGCGTACAACAGCTCAAGAAAAATTACCTGTTAAGTGACAGTATGTCTTTGTTATATTATAGGTTATACGACATCATTGACCGTATATGTAGACCAATCGTTCCGACAGATATAAGCCCACTGGCGTAGCACCTTAAAGATACAGCGTTTTGAAAAAAGTATCGATAACGGTTACATACACAACGAGTACATACATAGCTATAAAAAATAGAACATCTTCAAGGGGTTATATCTTACAAAGTTTTTAATTAAAAACAAAAATACGTGTCGATTATATTTCAAAATTCTATAAAACGGACTGAATGAAATTTTTATGTAAAATGCTAATTAAAACTGCGAAAAATCAATTGTCCGTGCATTTTAAATGATAAGTACGTCTATAAAATGTCGAGAAAAATCGAATGGGTAAATAGAAAGTTATTAATAATACAAGCTGATGAAAATTACTTGATTTTGAGAATTAAAAAATGTATAACTTTTTTTAAGCAGCAGTTTACGGGAAAATACAAGATACCTACCTTTTCTTAAAATGGGATAAATGATAAACCTAGCTCGTGAACTCTGCCTTGGCAAAGATTTACTTTTACTGCTATATGTGCGTCTCTTATTGATCGATTGCAAATTCATGTATATGATTTGTTAAGGCTTATTTATAATAATTCTGTATGGTGTGTGACGTTTTTGATTGTCCACACCATTCAGCCTAAAAGTTTTTGCTTATTGTTTTCAATCTTTGCATTAACTAAAAAATATTGAAATCAATTGTGACATATAGATATATTTGACGCATAATATCTTGTTGTCTTGTATTGGTACCTGTTGGTGTTTATTGTCCTTAACAGCAACTTTATAATTACTTTTCTTGGAATAATTATACTGAGCCAGACTAAAGTTTCTCAAATTTTACTATGAGGGCGCTATCCTAAAATTATGCCTAAAGCCCATAATCTTGTACCTTGTGCAAACATTACCTGAGCAGGTATTCATGTTAATTCATTTATTTTTTCAATTTTAATTTAGCTAAAAGTTAGTATCAAACGTAAACTTTCCAAAAAATCTTAAGCTCGTTAATGTAGTATTTTTGTCTCATTGGTGTCCAATTGGTTACCACATACCTACAGATTTCGCTAATGAACGTGGTCAAATTATTTTCTAAATCATTAAGGCATATAGTATAACTGCCTCTTCCCCTAATGGAATTTCCATTAGGAGTTCATTTAACACTTTTTATGTCATGCTTCATTCATATGTCGGACTGGCAGTCGTTTACACGCTGTTTAATTTAATAAGGACAACTGCGTGTATCGATAATAGAAGTAATTTTTTCGTTGAAAAAACTTTCAGACTGGTAAAATTATTTTGAAANAAAAATAATACCTTAAAAAAACCGAAAAAGTTTTCATTTTCGTAATCTTACTTGTGCACAAACCACAAACCACATCTCTATTACTATTTATTTTTTATTCTAGGGTGCCAAGAATAATGCACCTTTGAGATTAAATGTTTTCCGTGACTGTTGTGAAAATTTGCGACCAGCATTCCATCATTTCTTGCTTGAAAATTATTTATCGCCCGAGACGTGGTTTGAACGCCGATTGGCTTACACACGAAGGTAAATTCTCTGTTTTATTTAAAGTTATTTCTACATTAGTTTTTATACTATTAAAACCTTTATAGCGTGGCAACAACATCGATAATTGGATACATTCTTGGTCTTGGAGATAGGCACGTTTCAAATATTTTGATTGATAAAACAACAGCGGAAGTTATTCATATAGATTTTGGTATTTAAACTTATTCTACATGTCATAAATTTATTACAAATATAAATTAACGTTGTTAATATTATCTATAAAGGTATAGCATTTGAACAAGGTAAAGTTTTACCAACACCAGAAACAGTTCCATTTAGACTGACAAGAGATATCGAAGTGGCCATGGGAGTTTCAGGAATAGAAGGAACAATGAGACGGTGTTGTGAAGAAACTATGTCTGTTTTACGAAAACAAAGAGAAATTATTGTGACTTTATTAAGGGTTTTATTGTACGATCCACTTTATTCGTGGGCTATCACCCCAGCCAAAGCTGCCACATATCAAAGCGAAAATTCTTCTAGACTGAGTGAAAGCAGTAGTCCAGGTAATTAATTTACTATTCTAAAACTGTATTACTATGCTAATTCTATTTATTAATCTACGTACATACAACTATTAAAAATACGAAATACATGTACGATTTGACAAATCCATAAAAGTGAAAACACTAAGTTCAAGCACATGAGATCCCTACGGTCTGCAAACTAAACATAAATAGCGAAAGTACTGTAGCAGAGAAAAAGAGAAAAACGGCGTTGCATCGACAAAAATTTACTACCCGTGATCTCTTGATGTCAGAGTGATGGAGATATTATCACCCGATCGGAAAGTTAGTTCGGTAGGCCCAAAGTTGGCTACCAAGGTAGGGCATACCTGTGTCATTTACGCGGCGCAAGCATGGCGCTACCTTGGGCCAAGGCTTCTATCTTCTATCTAACCTTTTTTTGACATTATGAAACTGCGAACAAATATTTCGGAGCAGTGTATTTATAAAAACGTCTAAAAGTTAGTTGTGGTGATAAACTATTGAAAAGGAGTGTGAAACTAAAACGCTCTTTATACTTAACGAGGTTGACTACCTTAAGCAATTGACATTCATTTTTCAACTAGAACCCGTAAAGAACTTAAATAATTTATAAAAAAAATTTATGTAAAATTTCAACTACTCTGGGTAATAATGAAACGAAAAATTAATAAAATAAACTTTGTGAATTTTATATGCGTTCTTATAGGAGATCCCTTCTCCAAATGCAGTAAACCTCCTTAACAAACTAAAGAATGAAAAAACATTTTTTTCAAAAGCTAAAAAACTAAATAATTTAAGTGCAGTTAATAACTAAGGAGAGCAGTAAAGTAAAGGTTTTTGAAAAGTATACATAATTTTTTTCACATAAAATAGAAAAATTAATATCTGAAAAAATCAGTATAAATCCTATATCTGTCTGAATTAAGTTTTTACTACTTAAAAATGTAGTTTTTAATGTATAAAATTGTGTGTAAATCCTTAAATTATTTAGATTAGTTTGGTCCTTTATAGTCTTTGAATTTGAAAGTGATTAATTATTGAAAAGAAATTTTTTTCTTATAGTGGGTTTGTGCACACTATGAAATTTGTTCATATCAAGGTAGGTTTTGCAGATGAGAGATTGATCCAAACAAAAATGCTTAAACAAGAAAGTAAATGATGATTACTTTGCAAGTATTCTCGTATTTAGCAATATAATATTCGCTGTGTACATCAATCTTAAACTAGCTTCTTTTGGAACGTCACTGTAAATACATTTTTTAAATTCAATTTTCATGTATTTTAAACAGTTTGAATAAATTTTATTAACGGATTATTTTGACTGTCAAATAATCCATTTAAAAAAGAAAAAAAATTTTTATGGATAAAAAAAATGTTCAATTTCAAAAAATTTTCAATACTGTGAATACTCTGTTCAGCTGTCGAAGACACGGTAAATTTTAATTAAAAATGTTTCAACACTCACGCACAATAGAAAGCTATGTAATTATTGTTATTCAGTTTCGCCAGTTTTTTTATCGGTGGCGCTATTTCAAAGTGCCGCACACAGCGAATAACCAAAAAGCTGAAAACTGTTAGAATTATAGATTCTCTGAATTTTTTTCTTTTACTTAACTTCCAAACACTTAAGTACTAGTGAATTGAATATCCGTTTCTTTGTTCTCGCAGTATAAAATAATTTCATACAGATCATTTAAAATAAAGCAGTCACTGTATCCGTTGTAATTTTTTTTTTTTAATTATATAAGTCACTGCTAAATTTTCATCGTCATCGTTACTATTGATGGTAATGTAATTTTTGTATTTTCTTGTATATAGAAACTTTATTAAAGCAGACAGATTTAGACGAAGAGACTGAAAATCGCATTCTTTATCACGAAGCACGTCTGGCTTGGGTGAGAGGGGATGAAGATTTGGCTCGTTTTAATCTCCGTTCTCTAATAAATAAAGATGAAAATTCAATAAACTCAAATTTGCTTGCTCACGCTTTACGCGTCTACGGTAATTGGATAGCTGAGAATAAGTCTGAAAATCCTCAGGTAACTTGCAATATTCATCCAAACCATGTAATAAGGCACAGTTTATTTATTTAGTTGGTTTACTTAATTTTTTTCGCCCCAGGTCATCATTTCTAAATACNTCTACAACTAAAATTTTTAGACCAGCTTAGCGTGGAAAATTTTGCGTAAAAGCTCTACGAAAATTATACTTACAAGCCGGTTGATATACGAATGGTAATCGATTTTTACCAAACCGGATAAATACATCCATAAAAACGCTCATGACAGTATAACAAAAATGACAGATTTTTAGCTAAGATCACAAGCTTTCTCCTCGTACTTAAAAAGTTGGGGTTTAGCTTGGATTTTACTAGGACATTTAATGGAAAGGAGGATTTTTTGTTGATTTTTCCGTTTTTTTACCTATATACAGTTATATAGTACTTCATACGTTACGTTTCTTGCGCATGCGTACAACAGCTCAAGAAAAATTACCTGTTAAGTGACAGTATGTCTTTGTTATATTATAGGTTATACGACATCATTGACCGTATATGTAGACCAATCGTTCCGACAGATATAAGCCCACTGGCGTAGCACCTTAAAGATACAGCGTTTTGAAAAAAGTATCGATAACGGTTACATACACAACGAGTACATACATAGCTATAAAAAATAGAACATCTTCAAGGGGTTATATCTTACAAAGTTTTTAATTAAAAACAAAAATACGTGTCGATTATATTTCAAAATTCTATAAAACGGACAAAATGAAATTTTTATGTAAAATGCTAATTAAAACTGCGAAAAATCAATTGTCCGTGCATTTTAAATAATAAGTACGTCTATAAAACGTCGAGAAAAATCGAATGGGTAAATAGAAAGTTATTAATAATACAAGCTGATGAAAATTACTTGATTTCGAGAATTAAAAAATGTATACCTTTTTTTAAGCAGCAGTTTACGGGAAAATACAAGATACCTACCTTTTCTTAAAATGGGATAAATGATAAACCTAGCTCGTGAACTCTGCCTTGGCAAAGATTTACTTTTACTGCTATATGTGCGTCTCTTATTGATCGATTGCAAATTCATGTATATGATTTTGTAAGTCTTATTTATAATTATTCTGTATGCTGTGTTACGTTTTTGATTGTCCACACCATTCAGCCTAAAAGTTTTTGCTTATTGTTTTCAATCTTTGCATTAACTAAAAAATATTGAAATTAATTGTGACATATAGATATATTTGACGCATAATATCTTGCTGTTTTCTATTGGCACCTGTTGGTGTTTATTGTCCTTAACAGCAACTTTATAATAACTTCTCTTGGAATAATTATACTGAGCCAGGCTAAAGTTTCTCCAATTTTACGATGAGAGCGCTATCCTAAAATTATGCCTAAAGCCCATAAACTTGTACCTTGTGCAAACATTACCGGAGCAGGTATTCATGTTAATTCATTTATTTTTTCAATTTTAATTTAGCTAAAAGTTAGTATCAAACGTAAACTTTCCAAAAAATCTTAAGCTCGTTAATGTAGTATTTTTGTCTCATTGGTGTCCAATTGGTTACCACATACCTACAGATTTCGCTAATGAACGTGGTCAAATTATTTTCTAAATCATTAAGGCATATAGTATAATTGCCTCTTCCCCTAATGGAATTTTCATTAAGAGTTCATTTTACATTTTTTTTTGTCATGCTTCATTCATATGTCGGACTGGCAGTCGTTAACACGCTGTTTAATTCAATAAGGACAACTGCGTGTATCGATAATAGAAGTAATTTTTTCGTTGAAAAAACTTTCGGACTGGTAAAATTATTTTGAAAACTATCTGAATAAACTTAAAGCAATTTATTGAACCTAATTGAAATAGAGGACATTTTTTGTCTTGAAAATTATTTTTCAAATATTTTTTTTAAATTGTTCTACGTATATAACACTATTGATTTTGAAATCCATTTGACCCTGGGCTTTTATGACTTAATGAATAGTGGAAATTAATTTTACTTTTAATTTATATTGGAAAAAAATTTGACTAAGCGTAATTTTTCTAGTGATACATTAAAAGTATTATTTATATTCACTTTTGTAAAATAAATTATGATCTGAATTATGGTTCATATAGTAAATTTTGAAACTTGACATAGTTATGATGTGATAGTATTTAAACTAAATAAAGCAATTAAAGTATATTAGATTGTTTAAACCTCATTGTAATTCTTTTCTTTAACACATAATCCATTCTTTAAGTTAGCCACACTTATAGGTTAATTTGGCAACCAAGGTAGGGCCGACCTAATGCCGCCTAAATGTCTAATGTTAAAGTCCCATTTATGCCAAGGTTGGTCGAAGGTCGGGTAAGTTGGCCGCCAAGTTAGGCCCTACCTAACACCCTCTTAAGCTTTCCGATCGGGTACATAAGTAAGTTCACTCTACCCTATATTGTCATCACTTACAGTAACAGTGTGTCAGGGACGCCATTTTTTTCTTAGCTATAGTATGATATCTATGCTGAGTTTGCTGACCGTAAGGACTTTATACTTTATAGTATATGTGTAAAATATTTCCGAACGTGTACTACATGCATTTAAATACTTTTTTATCACTGAAAAACTATGTATGACTTAAGTATGTACTACTAATAGGCACTAAGTTAAAAACATACATTTGAAATACCATTTTCAGACTTAATGATAATATGTTGTATAATAAATCCAATTTTTAATTTAACTTAAACATTCATCTTGAACTTTATATTGTCACGTTTTGAATTTGACATTTCGTAGATCTTTTAAATGCGTTTTTTGAAATACCAACACTCTGCATCAAAAATCATTAAGTACAAAATTAACAAAGTAATAAAAAAAAGTAGTAGATACATGCTTTGCTCAAGGTTTAACCTGAAAAATAATCGATACGTATTTTTTCTTTTTTCTTACAAATAAACGTTAAAAAAGATATACTGCCTAAAAATTATGGTATTTTTAAAGCTACAGAAAACACCATATATATGTGACATTGTAAAGTATACATTACACATAAATGTTCTATAATTACATTCGAAAAAAATGAGCCCAGAAACATAAGAACAATTAAAAATTTTCAAGGTGGTTCGCCAATAAACCTGAATGTCTCATGAACTGGATGAAATTTGGAGAGGTTATAGAAGTCCCAATGTATCTACACTTAAAATTTTTAGACCAGCTTAGCGTGGAAAATTTTGCGTAAAAGCTCTACGAAAATTATACTTACAAGCCGGTTGATATACGAATGGTAATCGATTTTTACCAAACCGGATAAATACATCCATAAAAACGCTCATGACAGTATAACAAAAATGACAGATTTTTAGCTAAGATCACAAGCTTTCTCCTCGTACTTAAAAAGTTGGGGTTTAGCTTGGATTTTACTAGGACATTTAATGGAAAGGAGGATTTTTTGTTGATTTTTCCGTTTTTTTACCTATATACAGTTATATAGTACTTCATACGTTACGTTTCTTGCGCATGCGTACAACAGCTCAAGAAAAATTACCTGTTAAGTGACAGTATGTCTTTGTTATATTATAGGTTATACGACATCATTGACCATATGTAGACCAATCGTTCCGACAGATATAAGCCCACTGGCGAAGCACCTTAAAGATACAGCGTTTTGAAAAAAGTATCGATAACGGTTACATACACAAGGAGTACATACATAGCTATAAAAAATAGAACATCTTCAAGGGGTTATATCTTACAAAGTTTTTAATTAAAAACAAAAATACGTGTCGATTATATTTCAAAATTCTATAAAACGGACTGAATGAAATTTTTATGTAAAATGCTAATTAAAACTGCGAAAAATCAATTGTCCGTGCATTTTAAATAATAAGTACGTCTATAAAACGTCGAGAAAAATCGAATGGGTAAATAGAAAGTTATTAATAATACAAGCTGATGAAAATTACTTGATTTCGAGAATTAAAAAATGTATACCTTTTTTTAAGCAGCAGTTTACGGGAAAATACAAGATACCTACCTTTTCTTAAAATGGGATAAATGATAAACCTAGCTCGTGAACTCTGCCTTGGCAAAGATTTACTTTTACTGCTATATGTGCGTCTCTTATTGATCGATTGCAAATTCATGTATATGATTTTGTAAGTCTTATTTATAATTATTCTGTATGCTGTGTTACGTTTTTGATTGTCCACACCATTCAGCCTAAAAGTTTTTGCTTATTGTTTTCAATCTTTGCATTAACTAAAAAATATTGAAATTAATTGTGACATATAGATATATTTGACGCATAATATCTTGCTGTTTTCTATTGGCACCTGTTGGTGTTTNTATTTTAATAAATAAAGTAATGTACATTAGTAATGTCTAATATAATTTAAAAAATACGTGGAAGTAGCATGTGGGGGAAGGTAGTTAGTAGTGGAAATTGTAAGGGGGGAGTCCCTCTTTTTTTTCTATTTGCACTTTCTAAAGCATTAAATGGTACTTAGATAACCCAAAAAATCCAATTTTTGATCCGTTCTGGATCTTTTGTGCATAGAGATGGAACCATCCCGGATCAGACGCTGAGTAAAAATTTGTCTGAGGCTCAATTCACTAAATTTTTCTGCCACTCAACAAGGGAGAAAATTCTTTTTCACGTGCGAGATCATGAATTCAAAAAGTTTCGACCAATCAGAGGACCTCTTTAGCCCTATGTAAGTCCTTTGATTAGTCAGAATTTCGTCACAAAGCATCTTCTCCCGAAATGAGAAGACTGATAAAGTTAGTGAATTAGGCTCCTACTACGCTTGTGCTCCTAAAGTAAATGTTGCCCTGTATACGTTTTTTATTTTTTTTTTATTTAATCATTGATAACTTACCAAAATAGATTCGGTACAAAAAAGAACTGCAGTAAATCCATGGAGGATGAAATATACATTAGAAAAAGTAAAAAGTTCAAAGAATAGCCGATATAAAATTCAGAATAGAACAATCGGAAATGAGGTTATTGGTGCGAATAAGCAAGAATGTCATAAAACATAGGAGTCATGCGGAGTAAAAAAAAAAGATATTTTACAAAAAATTGAAAGTTGAACATAATTTTAAGGAGGTTTTGACAAAGTAATTTTTCCTCTAACTTGGCAGTAAAAAGCAGATCGCTTTTGAGTATTGTAGTTTCCTTCCCGACCAGTCTGATAGCATGATCTGCATGCCAGAGAAGATCACCCTGAGGTATCCAGGCAGTTATGCTTGCTGGAAACTTAAGTCAAGAAAGAGTTTAGCTCACTGGTCCTTCTTGCTGCAGTATAAAATCGAACTACCTTGCCAAGCTTTTTTTATTTTAATACTTATTTAGCTTTTGATTGCTACAGTATAAAATTAAAATTAATACAATACAGGAATATATATATAAATAGTACCCTTGATTAAATAAATATGAATGTATTTATAGTTAATCAAAAAAATACTTTCATACAGATCTGGAAAGATATATTTATAGAAAGATTGTCGTATTAATATATCTAACAATTATCCAAACTAAGACACTTTATTATGATTTTAAATAAATATCAGTGCTTTGATAAATATGAGATCAAATCATACCATGGTAACGACTCATGGTGTGAGCTGTTATGCCCTACATCAACTTTTATAGACTTTCTAGAAATTTTTTATATGTATATAAACAGTCATGTGCCAATACACCTTTTCTGCGAACTAGCTATGTTAAACAAGCTTTGCGCGATCTGACTTATTGTGACGGCTTTTATATTCAGTTTTATTATTTAATGAGCGCACTCTACTTAAATAGGAGAACACAATTAAGTGCATTTTTTGGACTTTCTAAACGTTTTAATAAATCGACGGCTCCGCAAAAGACAGAGCCAACTCAAAAATTGATGGGAAAGGCGTCAACTGAAATTGTAGTTGAAAAAGCAGCAAACTCAGATTCGTGTTAAAGAAGCAGCCAACTCGGGAGTAACTTTTTTCATAAGTTTTGTTGTGGCAACACTGATATTCACAATATAGGTATACCTATATAAATGAACAGATTTTTCAATCATCCAATATTTTAGAAAAATAATTTATGTTATTGTAATAGAGCGTACTATACTTATTAAATGAGGAATGTATGGTGAAAGCTTAGCTCAGAGGGTGCCAGGGCCATTCGATCCTGATTTATGGATGTATTAGTGTATCCATGTGAGTGTGATCTTGTGTGTAGAGTAAAACTGTCGATAAACCCAACTATCCACGTTACCGACGAATAGTGTACATAGCATGAGACACCGATACACGTTTCTACTAAGTACACAAACCTTTTTTTGAAGACAACTTATAATTTAAATGCCATATAGTGATAAAAATGATTACGTAATAATTTAAAAATATTGTTTCGAATAAAAATGTATGTGACGTAGTATAATTAATGTAAAGGACATTCTAAAATTACGTGTAGTTTTATTTCGTGCTAACTCTCATGAAGTATAGCTTTTTATCTAAATATTTTCTTAGAGATTAAACAAATAAGGTAGAGTTACTTTTGATTATATATGTATGACAAATGTATTTTATTTTTATTTTTTCTGCAATCTTATGCAATTGATCTTTATAAAATCCTGCCAAAAAATATACTGGACCTGTTTCAACCTTCACGCGATCAGTATTAACCAATCACACAATGAATAAAAAAGCTTTAGTCACTTGACAATTAATCTTTTAAGATAAGATATGAAATTAATTGTACGTTCAGTCTAATATACACGTTTGGTTTTCCATTCCCTTTCCCACAGAAATAATTTTTGGTATCCTCTCAACTTAAATATCTATAGATACTATAGTATTTATACAGTGCATAGGAGGTTATGAAATCAACTCTACAATTACAAATAGAATAAGCTTTTTTTTCACTTAAATGAACTAAGTTTATTTAACACGCTGATTGTTTTATAAATCAGTTTCTATGATTTTTATGACTGTAAGGTTTGAAATACATTGACTGTTTCAGTTATTATTTTAGCTTTAGCTCAGTAGGATCTGCTAGGTGACATCCAAGTAAAATCAAAGCCACCTGAAATCGAAAGATGCAGTGTTGGCTCAGTGCTCAACATGTTTGCTACAGATCAACACCGTTCTAGGGGCCGTGAGTTCAATCCTTGGTTAGAGCAATCAGATTTTCTCTGTAAATTCTGGCTGGGATATTCGATCCAAGCCGATGCAGAGGCCGTGCCCTCTATATCAAAAATTTGAGAAAAGTTTTGAAGTTTAAACAAAGGCCTCATATCATGTGGCTGNATTTCACTTAAATACAAATATTCTAAAAATATATATTGCAAATGAAAATTCTTGAAATTAATTTATTATCAAAAGAAGTATGTACAAATACCATAATACTATACCTTCTGTAGCTTATAAAGACGAAAAATTGTAAGCCAGCATCAAGTCCTCTCTGGTCATGTGGATGAGATACTGAAGCACACAAATTGTTTTTATGTGCTATTTAGAGTAAAATCATATGTATTATTTATATCTATGAATTTCGAGGATTTTGATTTATAATACATGATATTATGATATGTATCTTCTGGTAAGTTTTACCAAAATTATATATTATTAATAGAAGTATGTACAAATACCAATAACATAATACTATACCTTCTGTAGCTTATAAAGACGAAAAATTCTAAGCCAGCATCAAGTCCCCTCTGGTCATGTGGATGAGATACTTAAGTACACAAATTGTTTTTATATGTTATTTAGAGCAAAATCGTATGTATTATTTATATCTATGAATTTCGAGGATTTTTATTAACAATACATGATATTATGATATTTATCTTCCGGTAAGTTTTACAAAAATTATAATGCTNTATCAATTATTATTTCGATTAGTTATTTTTTAAATATTAGTATAATTGTTGTATAATGTATGACTGAAAAGTGTATCATTTTGGTATGTATAATCAGCAAATTAAATTAAAGGTTCAATTGCCATAGCCATTTTATCTCGGAAACAAATATCTTAAAACATATGATAATAACACTGTTTAATTTATTGCATACACAAATTCACACGATTTTACTGTAGTTTATATGTAAACAACTAGTTATGTACAAATACAAATAATGGAATACTGTGCCTTCTGTACCTTATAAGGACACAAAATTGGAATCTACAATCAAATCTACTTTAGCCCAATGGAAAAAGAATCTATTTGTCTAAGTTCAATTCACCTTAGAGATTTTTTTATTTTGTTTTATTTTTATATTTATTGTTGATGCGTTATTAGGATTTTTAAATATGCCGCTAAAAATTAAAATCGCCGGGACTGGCGAGTGAATCATTTCTCGTTTTTCGTGTGTACAAATACTTTGGTCAGTTCTGACCCTCCCCTAAAGCAGCCACTAGGTTTACTTGAACAGGTACATAAACTGTACTTTCTTATACT
>NW_019380035.1:26554-42014 GCF_000648655.2 Copidosoma floridanum | reverse complement strand
AAAAAAAAAAAAGGTTTACAAAAAAAAAAATACAAAAAAAATAGAAGAAAAAAAAAGTTACGCTTTCGTGAAGTGTACCCAATCTCGACCCAGACAGTTTTTTGTGTGGATCGACCGATCAAATCGATCGATCTCGGGGACTCCCTCCTTTGAGTGTTTGTAAAGGACGCCGCAACCCCGACACAGCCAAGGATAGTACTTCATCCCGACAGCGACTGCGGATTGAATGGGTTTAACATTCAATCCGGTTAGTCGTGACACACGGCCAGCTTCTCGACGAAAGTTCGGACCATGGTCATCGTCTCGGCCTTCCAGCATAAGGTGGGCATGGCACAATTCGTGCAGAACAATTGTTCTCACGACAAGCTCACTGCAGACCGACAATACCGGCCAGCTGAGAAGAATTTCTCTGGTCATCGGTAGTGTCAGGCCTGCAGAGAGCGTTATAGAGTTCTCCCACCTTATGCTAAAATTCCTAAGACGACCGTCGGGGAAGCACTGATTCTCCAACTCGTGCTTAATAAGCACGAGATTGGGCTGCTTAGGCTTTTGGATTACGTCGGGGTTACGACATCGTCGCTTCGAAGGAGGAAGACCCGCTGAAAACGCTGGGTCGAGATCAGAGCGAGAGCGAGTGCTGCGGCGTGTCGACGACATCGTACTGACAACTATGACGAAAGTCGCATGCACGAAAACATATGTCAAGACACTACAAAGGGTCGTACACAGTTCCCCCGCGAGATACGTGTAGAGTCAATTTCTACTTACTCACAGTTACAGTGCGTGTACGAGGTCACAGTGTACTGGTCTTTCCACGAAATCGAGATTACACAGTACTCAGTTTGTGACCGGTCACGTTTGTCTCAGCTGCCTAGCAGATTCTGTCTGACTTTCAGTCAAATCTAGCCCAACAACAGCTGATTGGGTCAACCAAGCTACAGTATTCATGCATCAAAGCTATTCTGGCCGCAATTTGTTATCAGTGTAAATACCGACTAACTCGACCAGATGTCGTTAGGGTAGGCCACCTACTGTCACATGGTTGAGAAAACGAATACGAGGCCACGTACCACAATAAACGCACCACAGCCATCTTGTCGGTCGTTGGTGCGAAAACAACTCCATCCGATACGTGAGCAACTATCAGAAGGCGTGCACTCGTTTCGTGTTCCGCCTTCCACGAACAAGATGGCGGCATGCGACATGCCCTCATCCTTCTGCTGGCAACCCAACTTGGCTCCGAAAGCACCTACAAGGTTAAAACGTTGCAGTAAAATAAAGTTTCTTTCCCAAAGGACAATGGTATGCTTTTTGGCACAGCTGGAGGGCAAACGAGCAATTTGAATTAAAAAAAAAACCATCAATTTTTGATATTATCATTCGTCCAGAGTCCAAGTGCGCAGACTTTTGACAACCAAACTTGGCTCAGGACGTACCTAGGGGGTTGGAATCTTACAGTAAGGTACAGTTCCACCCCCTGAAAAGAAAAATATGCCACTTTGCCCAGTGGAAGGGTGGGGGAGCTTTTTCACCCCTAAAAACCATGAAATTTTTAACCCATGTTTCTTCGGTGGCCAAGTTGGTGTTCATTTTGCTACCAAACTCGGCTCTGAACGTACCCAGGGGGTTGAAAATTTGCAGATAAGTACAATTTAACCCCCCGAGGACAATGACATACCACTTGGCCCAGCGGAAGGGTAGGGGAGCTTTTTCACCCCTAAAAACCATGAAATTTTCAACCCATGTTTCTACGGTGGCCAAGTTGGTGTACATTTTGCTACCAAACTCGGCTCAGGACGTACCTAGGGGGTTGAAAATTTGCAGGTAAGTACAATTTAACCCCCCGAGGACAATGACATACCACTTGGCCCAGCGGAAGGGTAGGGGAGCTTTTCCACCCCCAAAAAACCATAAAAATTTCAACCCAAGTTTCTTCGGTGGCCAAGTTGGTGTACATTTTGCTACCAAACTCGGCTCAGGACGTACCTAGGGGGTTGAAAATTTGCAGGTAAGTACAATTTAACCCCCCGAGGACAATGACATACCACTTGGCCCAGCGGAAGGGTAGGGGAGCTTTTCCACCCCCAAAAAACCATAAAAATTTCAACCCAAGTTTCTTCGGTGGCCAAGTTGGTGTACATTTTGCTACCAAACTCGGCTCAGGACGTACCTAGGGGGTTGAAAATTTGCAGGTAAGTACAATTTAACCCCCCGAGGACAATGACATACCACTTGGCCCAGCGGAAGGGTAGGGGAGCTTTTCCACCCCCAAAAAACCATAAAAATTTCAACCCAAGTTTCTTCGGTGGCCAAGTTGGTGTACATTTTGCTACCAAACTCGGCTCAGGACGTACCTAGGGGGTTGAAAATTTGCAGGTAAGTACAATTTAACCCCCCGAGGACAATGACATACCACTTGGCCCAGCGGAAGGGTAGGGGAGCTTTTCCACCCCCAAAAAACCATAAAAATTTCAACCCAAGTTTCTTCGGTGGCCAAGTTGGTGTACATTTTGCTACCAAACTCGGCTCAGGACGTACCTAGGGGGTTGAAAATTTGCAGGTAAGTACAATTTAACCCCCCGAGGACAATGACATACCACTTGGCCCAGCGGAAGGGTAGGGGAGCTTTTCCACCCCCAAAAAACCATAAAAATTTCAACCCAAGTTTCTTCGGTGGCCAAGTTGGTGTACATTTTGCTACCAAACTCGGCTCAGGACGTACCTAGGGGGTTGAAAATTTGCAGGTAAGTACAATTTAACCCCCCGAGGACAATGACATACCACTTGGCCCAGCGGAAGGGTAGGGGAGCTTTTCCACCCCCAAAAAACCATAAAAATTTCAACCCAAGTTTCTTCGGTGGCCAAGTTGGTGTACATTTTGCTACCAAACTCGGCTCAGGACGTACCTAGGGGGTTGAAAATTTGCAGGTAAGTACAATTTAACCCCCCGAGGACAATGACATACCACTTGGCCCAGCGGAAGGGTAGGGGAGCTTTTCCACCCCCAAAAAACCATAAAAATTTCAACCCAAGTTTCTTCGGTGGCCAAGTTGGTGTACATTTTGCTACCAAACTCGGCTCAGGACGTACCTAGGGGGTTGAAAATTTGCAGGTAAGTACAATTTAACCCCCCGAGGACAATGACATACCACTTGGCCCAGCGGAAGGGTAGGGGAGCTTTTCCACCCCCAAAAAACCATAAAAATTTCAACCCAAGTTTCTTCGGTGGCCAAGTTGGTGTACATTTTGCTACTAAACTCGGCTCAGAACGAACCTAAGGGGTTGAAAATTTGCAGGTAGGTACAATTCAACCCCCCGAGGACAATCATATGCCACCTTGCCCAGCGGAAAGGGTGGGGGAGCTTTTTCACCCCTAACAACCATGAAACTTTTTTAACCATAATCCTACAGTCACCAAGCAGTCATACTTTTTGCAACTTGAAGTGGCTCAGGACGAACCTAGGGGGTTGAAAATTTACAGGTAGGTACAATTCAACCCCCCGAGGACAATGACATACCAGTTTGCCCAGCGGAAGGGTGGGGGAGCTTTTTCACCCCTAAAAAACCATGAAACTTTTCGACCCCAGTTTCTTCGGTGGCCAAGTTGGTGTTCATTTTGCTACCAAACTCGGCTCTGAACGTACCCAGGGGGTTGAAAATTTGCAGGTAAGTACAATTTAACCCCCCGAGGACAATGACATACCACTTGGCTTAGCGGAAAGGTGGGGGAGCTTTTCCACCCCCAAAAAACCATGAAACTTTTATAACGAGATCCCTACAGATCCCAAAGTAGCATACTTTTTTCAACTTATCTCGGCTCTGAACGTACCCAGGGGGTTGAAAATTTACAGGTAGGTACAATTCAACCCCCCGAGGACAATGACATACCAGTTTGCCCAGCGGAAGGGTGGGGGAGCTTTTTCACCCCTAAAAAACCATGAAACTTTTCGACCCCAGTTTCTTCGGTGGCCAAGTTGGTGTTCATTTTGCTACCAAACTCGGCTCTGAACGTACCCAGGGGGTTGAAAATTTGCAGGTAAGTACAATTTAACCCCCCGAGGACAATGACATACCACTTGGCTTAGCGGAAAGGTGGGGGAGCTTTTCCACCCCCAAAAAACCATGAAACTTTTATAACGAGATCCCTACAGATCCCAAAGTAGCATACTTTTTTCAACTTATCTCGGCTCTGAACGTACCCAGGGGGTTGAAAATTTACAGGTAGGTACAATTCAACCCCCCGAGGACAATGACATACCAGTTTGCCCAGCGGAAGGGTGGGGGAGCTTTTTCACCCCTAAAAAACCATGAAACTTTTCGACCCCAGTTTCTTCGGTGGCCAAGTTGGTGTTCATTTTGCTACCAAACTCGGCTCTGAACGTACCCAGGGGGTTGAAAATTTGCAGGTAAGTACAATTTAACCCCCCGAGGACAATGACATACCACTTGGCTTAGCGGAAAGGTGGGGGAGCTTTTCCACCCCCAAAAAACCATGAAACTTTTATAACGAGATCCCTACAGATCCCAAAGTAGCATACTTTTTTCAACTTATCTCGGCTCTGAACGTACCCAGGGGGTTGAAAATTTACAGGTAGGTACAATTCAACCCCCCGAGGACAATGACATACCAGTTTGCCCAGCGGAAGGGTGGGGGAGCTTTTTCACCCCTAAAAAACCATGAAACTTTTCGACCCCAGTTTCTTCGGTGGCCAAGTTGGTGTTCATTTTGCTACCAAACTCGGCTCTGAACGTACCCAGGGGGTTGAAAATTTGCAGGTAAGTACAATTTAACCCCCCGAGGACAATGACATACCACTTGGCTTAGCGGAAAGGTGGGGGAGCTTTTCCACCCCCAAAAAACCATGAAACTTTTATAACGAGATCCCTACAGATCCCAAAGTAGCATACTTTTTTCAACTTATCTCGGCTCTGAACGTACCCAGGGGGTTGAAAATTTACAGGTAGGTACAATTCAACCCCCCGAGGACAATGACATACCAGTTTGCCCAGCGGAAGGGTGGGGGAGCTTTTTCACCCCTAAAAAACCATGAAACTTTTCGACCCCAGTTTCTTCGGTGGCCAAGTTGGTGTTCATTTTGCTACCAAACTCGGCTCTGAACGTACCCAGGGGGTTGAAAAATTGCAGGTAAGTACAATTTAACCCCCCGAGGACAATGACATACCACTTGGCTTAGCGGAAAGGTGGGGGAGCTTTTCCACCCCCAAAAAACCATGAAACTTTTATAACGAGATCCCTACAGATCCCAAAGTAGCATACTTTTTTCAACTTATCTCGGCTCTGAACGTACCCAGGGGGTTGAAAATTTACAGGTAGGTACAATTCAACCCCCCGAGGACAATGACATACCAGTTTGCCCAGCGGAAGGGTGGGGGAGCTTTTTCACCCCTAAAAAACCATGAAACTTTTCGACCCCAGTTTCTTCGGTGGCCAAGTTGGTGTTCATTTTGCTACCAAACTCGGCTCTGAACGTACCCAGGGGGTTGAAAAATTGCAGGTAAGTACAATTTAACCCCCCGAGGACAATGACATACCACTTGGCTTAGCGGAAAGGTGGGGGAGCTTTTCCACCCCCAAAAAACCATGAAACTTTTATAACGAGATCCCTACAGATCCCAAAGTAGCATACTTTTTTCAACTTATCTCGGCTCTGAACGTACCCAGGGGGTTGAAAATTTACAGGTAGGTACAATTCAACCCCCCGAGGACAATGACATACCAGTTTGCCCAGCGGAAGGGTGGGGGAGCTTTTTCACCCCTAAAAAACCATGAAACTTTTCGACCCCAGTTTCTTCGGTGGCCAAGTTGGTGTTCATTTTGCTACCAAACTCGGCTCTGAACGTACCCAGGGGGTTGAAAAATTGCAGGTAAGTACAATTTAACCCCCCGAGGACAATGACATACCACTTGGCTTAGCGGAAAGGTGGGGGAGCTTTTCCACCCCCAAAAAACCATGAAACTTTTATAACGAGATCCCTACAGATCCCAAAGTAGCATACTTTTTTCAACTTATCTCGGCTCTGAACGTACCCAGGGGGTTGAAAATTTACAGGTAGGTACAATTCAACCCCCCGAGGACAATGACATACCAGTTTGCCCAGCGGAAGGGTGGGGGAGCTTTTTCACCCCTAAAAAACCATGAAACTTTTCGACCCCAGTTTCTTCGGTGGCCAAGTTGGTGTTCATTTTGCTACCAAACTCGGCTCTGAACGTACCCAGGGGGTTGAAAAATTGCAGGTAAGTACAATTTAACCCCCCGAGGACAATGACATACCACTTGGCTTAGCGGAAAGGTGGGGGAGCTTTTCCACCCCCAAAAAACCATGAAACTTTTATAACGAGATCCCTACAGATCCCAAAGTAGCATACTTTTTTCAACTTATCTCGGCTCTGAACGTACCCAGGGGGTTGAAAATTTACAGGTAGGTACAATTCAACCCCCCGAGGACAATGACATACCAGTTTGCCCAGCGGAAGGGTGGGGGAGCTTTTTCACCCCTAAAAAACCATGAAACTTTTCGACCCCAGTTTCTTCGGTGGCCAAGTTGGTGTTCATTTTGCTACCAAACTCGGCTCTGAACGTACCCAGGGGGTTGAAAAATTGCAGGTAAGTACAATTTAACCCCCCGAGGACAATGACATACCACTTGGCTTAGCGGAAAGGTGGGGGAGCTTTTCCACCCCCAAAAAACCATGAAACTTTTATAACGAGATCCCTACAGATCCCAAAGTAGCATACTTTTTTCAACTTATCTCGGCTCTGAACGTACCCAGGGGGTTGAAAATTTACAGGTAGGTACAATTCAACCCCCCGAGGACAATGACATACCAGTTTGCCCAGCGGAAGGGTGGGGGAGCTTTTTCACCCCTAAAAAACCATGAAACTTTTCGACCCCAGTTTCTTCGGTGGCCAAGTTGGTGTTCATTTTGCTACCAAACTCGGCTCTGAACGTACCCAGGGGGTTGAAAAATTGCAGGTAAGTACAATTTAACCCCCCGAGGACAATGACATACCACTTGGCTTAGCGGAAAGGTGGGGGAGCTTTTCCACCCCCAAAAAACCATGAAACTTTTATAACGAGATCCCTACAGATCCCAAAGTAGCATACTTTTTTCAACTTATCTCGGCTCTGAACGTACCCAGGGGGTTGAAAATTTACAGGTAGGTACAATTCAACCCCCCGAGGACAATGACATACCAGTTTGCCCAGCGGAAGGGTGGGGGAGCTTTTTCACCCCTAAAAAACCATGAAACTTTTCGACCCCAGTTTCTTCGGTGGCCAAGTTGGTGTTCATTTTGCTACCAAACTCGGCTCTGAACGTACCCAGGGGGTTGAAAAATTGCAGGTAAGTACAATTTAACCCCCCGAGGACAATGACATACCACTTGGCTTAGCGGAAAGGTGGGGGAGCTTTTCCACCCCCAAAAAACCATGAAACTTTTATAACGAGATCCCTACAGATCCCAAAGTAGCATACTTTTTTCAACTTATCTCGGCTCTGAACGTACCCAGGGGGTTGAAAATTTACAGGTAGGTACAATTCAACCCCCCGAGGACAATGACATACCAGTTTGCCCAGCGGAAGGGTGGGGGAGCTTTTTCACCCCTAAAAAACCATGAAACTTTTCGACCCCAGTTTCTTCGGTGGCCAAGTTGGTGTTCATTTTGCTACCAAACTCGGCTCTGAACGTACCCAGGGGGTTGAAAAATTGCAGGTAAGTACAATTTAACCCCCCGAGGACAATGACATACCACTTGGCTTAGCGGAAAGGTGGGGGAGCTTTTCCACCCCCAAAAAACCATGAAACTTTTATAACGAGATCCCTACAGATCCCAAAGTAGCATACTTTTTTCAACTTATCTCGGCTCTGAACGTACCCAGGGGGTTGAAAATTTACAGGTAGGTACAATTCAACCCCCCGAGGACAATGACATACCAGTTTGCCCAGCGGAAGGGTGGGGGAGCTTTTTCACCCCTAAAAAACCATGAAACTTTTCGACCCCAGTTTCTTCGGTGGCCAAGTTGGTGTTCATTTTGCTACCAAACTCGGCTCTGAACGTACCCAGGGGGTTGAAAAATTGCAGGTAAGTACAATTTAACCCCCCGAGGACAATGACATACCACTTGGCTTAGCGGAAAGGTGGGGGAGCTTTTCCACCCCCAAAAAACCATGAAACTTTTATAACGAGATCCCTACAGATCCCAAAGTAGCATACTTTTTTCAACTTATCTCGGCTCTGAACGTACCCAGGGGGTTGAAAATTTACAGGTAGGTACAATTCAACCCCCCGAGGACAATGACATACCAGTTTGCCCAGCGGAAGGGTGGGGGAGCTTTTTCACCCCTAAAAAACCATGAAACTTTTCGACCCCAGTTTCTTCGGTGGCCAAGTTGGTGTTCATTTTGCTACCAAACTCGGCTCTGAACGTACCCAGGGGGTTGAAAAATTGCAGGTAAGTACAATTTAACCCCCCGAGGACAATGACATACCACTTGGCTTAGCGGAAAGGTGGGGGAGCTTTTCCACCCCCAAAAAACCATGAAACTTTTATAACGAGATCCCTACAGATCCCAAAGTAGCATACTTTTTTCAACTTATCTCGGCTCTGAACGTACCCAGGGGGTTGAAAATTTACAGGTAGGTACAATTCAACCCCCCGAGGACAATGACATACCAGTTTGCCCAGCGGAAGGGTGGGGGAGCTTTTTCACCCCTAAAAAACCATGAAACTTTTCGACCCCAGTTTCTTCGGTGGCCAAGTTGGTGTTCATTTTGCTACCAAACTCGGCTCTGAACGTACCCAGGGGGTTGAAAAATTGCAGGTAAGTACAATTTAACCCCCCGAGGACAATGACATACCACTTGGCTTAGCGGAAAGGTGGGGGAGCTTTNCCCATGTTTCTACGGTGGCCAAGTTGGTGTACATTTTGCTACCAAACTCGGCTCAGGACGTACCTGGGGGGTTGAAAATTTGCAGGTAAGTACAATTTAACCCCCCGAGGACAATCATATGCCACCTTGCCCAGCGGAAAGGGTGGGGAAGCTTTTTCACCCCTAAAAACCATGAAATTTTCAACCCATGTTTCTACGGTGGCCAAGTTGGTGTACATTTTGCTACCAAACTCGGCTCAGGACGTACCTAGGGGGTTGAAAATTTGCAGGTAAGTACAATTTAACCCCCCGAGGACAATGACATACCACTTGGCCCAGCAAGAGCGTAGGATAGCATTTTCACCCCTGAAAAACCATGAAAGTTTTTGAACGATATCCCTAGGGTTGCAAAGTAGGCACATTTATCAGGGGGCGTGGACTCGTCCCGTGTGCCGCCTTCTACGAGGAAGATGGCGGCATGCGACATGCCCTTATCTTTTTGCTGCCAATATATTTCACGCTTTTGCATGTAAATCTCACACCCACGCACGCGCTTGCTCGCGAATGTATATGTGTGTGTATTTTTGTGTAAAAAAATCGATAAACATATACATGTATATATATATATACTCAAACAAGATTGACGGAGCGAATGTATAGGAGAGTTCTTTCGGCGAAATCGACAATTAAATTCCACAGCTGATTTATGAAAGCGCGTCATTCCCTCCCCCTGTCACTTGTTATTACCACCTCGACGGAAAAAAAGGAGAGGAGGGAAAGACGCGCACCCCTCTCGGGCGAAGCGCAAGCGACGCAAAGGTGAAAGCAGGATCATTTTCAATTATTCTCTATTAATAGCGATAGAGGCTAAAGTTTAAAAGTACGACTTTTCGAAGGTAGAGGTTACACGCCACGACTCGAATGCGTGTGCACGATCCATCATCGGGCTTGCAAAAGTCTAAATATAACTTGGTGGTATAAGTACGTGTCGGACGTTTTTTTTTTTTTTTTAAATCAATAATCCGAAAAAAGAAAAAGAGTTATGTAATTGATACAAATGTATTATCAGGTATCCAATGGTTCCAACTAAGGACACCATGCGCGGATGTTGGATACGAATTTTTTTCCAAAATTATCGTGATCGGTGTCTTTCTTAGTGCGGGATGCGACCCACATTCAGCGACACGAACTTTGNTTTTTTTTTTTTTTTTTTTTTTTTTTTTTTTTTTTTTTTTTTCCGTTTTTGTAAAGTTTGTCATTTAACCCCGGATTAATCCGTTGCCCTATTTTATCCCCGTTAAGTCAGGTGCCAAGGCTTTCTTTTTAATTTTCTCGTGTGGCTAGGGCGACGGCCCCCTCGATCACCTCCCATAGGGGCATGCGGCAGCTTGGCAATTGCCGTAATTTTATCGACGCCCTGCTGGTTGGTGTACAATCGTAGAAATCTTTCGTCCATCGACGGCATCCGTACAACCGCCATAACCTGTGCCCACAAGTCGTTGGTGCTTCCTCCGTGGCGGTGTCTTCCTGCTTTTGTTCCGCGTCTGTAGCGTCAACCTGCATCGCTACTTGCCCCACGACGCCATCCTCTTCGTCATATCGTCATCGGAGAGAGCGAGGTCTTTATGCAAGTTAACCGTTGATGTTGTCGGTGTAGCAGGTTCGTTCACCGTCGCAACATCAGCTTCGGTGACGTCGCGTGGAGCAATCACCATGACAATTTCTGGTTCCTCATAGGCCCAGCCGTCGTCCTCAATCCTAAGTTCGGCACACAAATCGCCGAGCACGTTGGATTTTGGATTGGTGCCTTCTCTAGATGTATCATCTTCCTCGTCGAGCCTCGGCATAGACGGCAACTCGCACCGTAGTCGTGTATCCCTATCATGCTGTTTTTTTTTCCGAGGTTGTCTCCTCTAGCCTTCCAGTAGCATCAACTCCGACGATTGCCTGGTCCTCCACAATCGCCGGGCGGTCGCTGGATGACGACGCCTGTGCTCCTGCTGGCACAGCCGCCGGCCCTAGGGTTTCCGAATCCCCCTGGACGGTAGCGTTGTTTTTTATAATGGTGTACTCCATGGTTTTTGTTGTTTGGGGAAGTGTGACCCTCCCCGCGACTACTTTTTGGTCAGCCCTGGTTGTTGAGCCGGTACCCCCTATATCTAGGGGACAGTCCCCTATCCGCCACCCGGGGAGGCGTCCGATGGGGGGAAGTAGTCGAAACCCCGCACGGAAATTTTCAGTGTAATATGTTTATTACTTGATACAATTTCCATATCACTTGAATTTATAATTGTTTTTGCTTTTACATCTTTACGTATTACACAGGGACTGAACTAGTTTTCCGCACCACCATTGAGGCCACCAGTCATTGGCGCGTTAGGTTTTTTTAACGTGGACCTTCCACCACGTGGACCTTCGCCAGTAGCCCTATTTTACCACGTAACCTACCCCTTCCGTGCCTCCACCCTCCTATGTCATCCCCGTTAGTGTGTATGTGTGTGTGTACGTATAAGTGGTATCAAGATCAGTGCGCGTCAACTACACCATTGTTTATTAACTCAAGTCTCTCCCACTTTTGCCGTGTATCGTGTCCCTCCCCACTCCCCTTTGCCTCTAATCTCCATTAAAAACCCCACAATGTTTACATGTTTATTTTTAGCGTCCCGCGCACTTATTGAGTGTCACTTCGCGCACTTCCCCACTGTTCCAACCACCTATTCCACTGTTTAGTCTTATTTTTTTTGTAGATTTTCTTGTAGGCGTTGGCATCACCTGTTGATAGGCCAAGCCCCACAAGGTAGGAAAGTGGCTTCTCACTCGACAATTTTTTGGCCCTGTTCCTCAATGCAATCGTCATTTTGTGTTGCAGTTGCGGAATATTTTTCAATTTCGACCAATCTTGAGAGATCTTGTTCTTGTGCAAATGCAGAACGCTAGCGACTATGAGGCGGTCTTCTGCCTCGGCGAAGAGTCGTTCCGCGTGGCGTGGTGGTACAGTTTTACCGCTGCAGATTTGGTCAAAGTTGTTGTTGTTGTAGTTGTTGTCGTTGCTCTCGTTGCTGTTGTCCCAAAAAAGCGTACCAACATAGCCTGTTTTTTTCTAGGTGGCTCGGCAGGTGCTGGTGGGGACTTTGCACCGCGTTGTTGCCCTCTTTTAACTTGTGGCGTTACTAGTTGTTCCTCTTCGCCGATTTGTAAAAGCAAGCTCAACAACTCTTCATCGTCCCCACTTTCTTCGAGTTGCTGTGGATGCTGTTGTAGCTGGCGTTGTTGTTGACAAAGTTGTTTTCCTGCTGCTCAGGTTGTCGTTGACCAACAGCGCGTTGTTCGGGAAGATTTTTTCTCTCAAATACCTTGCAGCGCTCCTCATATCTCAAGCGCTCTTGATCGAGTTGCCGTTTCTTTTCGATTAAGAGCTGTTTTTCGGTAGCAAGCGTACCTTTTGTTATTTCCCTTTCCACTGACTCTGGCTGCTGTAATTGCCTTTGACATTGATTAGCCGCAATTGCCTGGAATAGCGCCGAGGTCACCGGTATAAGACGATCAAGTCGTCCTTTCGTCCGACCCCGGGTCGAAGTGAATATTTTTCAACGCGATCGGTTGGCCGGCGTTGGGGTGGTAGCGCACCGTATATAACCTTGAACTTTTCCATCTTTTCCCTACTTCCCTACCCGACCCAGCCTACCTATGTGGCCTAACGGAGATGCACGGTATATTTGATCCAATCTCGACCCAGACGTTTTCCCGTATAAATTGATCGATCTCAAGGACTCCTTTCTTTGCATGGTTGTGAAGTATGCCGCAACCCAGACACAGCCAAGGATAGTATTTCATCCCGACAGCGACTTCGGATTGAATGGGTTGCACATTCAATCCGGTCAGTCGTGACACACGACCAGCTTCCCGACAAAAGTTCCGACCGTGGTCATCGTCTCGGCCTTCCAGCATAAGGTATGCATGACACGATTCATGCAAAAAAATTTTTCTCACAACCAGCTCACTACAAACCGAGAAAACCGGCCAGCTGAGAAGAATTTCTTGGCTTTTCGGCAGTGTCAGGCCCGCAGAGAGTGTGATTGAGTGTTCCCACCTTATGCTAAAATTGCCCAAGACGACTGCCGGGGAAGCACTGATCCTCTAACTCGCGCTGAATAAGCACGAGATTGGTCTGCTTCGGCTTCCGGATCGCGTCGGGGTTACATCGTCACTTCGCAGGAGGAAGACCCGTGGAAAACGCTGGGTTGAGATCGGAGCAAGTACGAGTATTGCGTGCTGACGACATGATGATGACGATGATGATGTCAGTTGGATACACAGAAAATAATTTCCAACACTAAAGGGTCGTAAACTGTGCCTGCGAGATAAGTTCAAAGTCAGCATGCGCTGCTATAGTTCAATACATCCTGTAACAACAGTTGAACGTAGTATTGAGCAGCTGCCTGAAGATTGTGCTCTCACAGCAAAATCTCTAGGCTCGATAAAACACAACTCCGGGATCGTACAGCTCAATACTACGTTAAACTGTACATACACAATGCATCGAACTATAGCGGCACGCACTAGTGTGCTGCCAAATTTGACTTACAGCCACGGTGTGTACGAGGTCTCAGTGTTCAAAATTATATTTCGTGTAGGCGTGTTCTTGCAATTAAGCAGAGCTGCCAACAGTGTGATGAATTTCGCTATATTAAAAGTCCTTTCTAATTTCACACATGCCCAGTAGGTGGTAGAGTGCTTGCTTCCCGCCTGAAGAGAGAGAGAGAAAGAAAAAGAAAGGTCGGGTTCAAGACTCCGTTCCGTCACTGGTCTTCCCGGGGGTTGACTAGGTGGTGTTTTGGCACCGTTCAAACACCGACTGACTTGACCAGGTGTCGTTGAGGTAGGACACCTACTGTTAAATGGTTTTGGAAACGAATACGGGGCCACATACCAGTATGCACGCACCACGGCCATCTTGTTGGTCGTTCGGGAATGACTCCATCCAAGACGAGAGCAAATACCAAGGGGGCGTGCACTCGTCTCGTGTGCCGCCTTCCACAAGCAAGATGGCGGCACGCGACATGCCCTCATCGTTCTGCTGCCAGTACTTTTTACACTTTTATTTGTAAAAACACGCGCACGTGCGCGCGCGAATGTTTGTGTGTGTGTATTTACATATTGATATATATATATATACATGACGAAATGCTCGTCGTTACGTTTATATTATTTTTAGCCTTGAAAAAGGCTGATTGTTTTTTTGTTGTGGCTGTTGTTGTTTGTTGTTGTCGTCGTTGAGGCTAGGTGAACCTACTGAAGGTATATACAGTCGTAAGGAGTCGTCGTTGTCTTCTCGACGACCATCTCATCGTCGAGAAGAGCTTCCGGGAGCGACTTGGTCGTCATACTCCGGAATCTTCTCTGCTGCCGGTAGATCCTCCGTTGCAGCTTTTGATGGACCCTCTTTAGGTCGATCTCGGCAAGGCGAAGGGCAGTAAGGGCAGCGTCGTGCCTTGCGATGGCTTGATCCAGCTCGGTGGTGTCGGCAACAGCATCAGCATCAGCATCAGCATCAGCAGCAGTAGCAGCAGCAGCAGCAGCAGAAGCAGGAGCAGAAGACTTGGCGTGGTGATCCATGGCAGACAAGGTTATGAGTTATCTGGAACAATGCGCCCCGTATTTGTATGCTAGCAGACAAAGCAGTGGTGGAGGGGGGCTCTTTTCGGAGTAGAAGTGCAAAAATTCCTGGAAATATGCGTATTAGGTGATGCGCAAAGGAGCAAGCACTAAAAGGAAAAGAGAGCAAGTCCCTAAAAAGGACCGTGTATGAAATGCACTATTATACGTGCGTCCATCCTTTTAGCTTAAAAAAATGACAACAATTGAATAATAAAACGCTTCAGCGTGATGACTGAAGCAGTATTTATTCCTAAAATATTTGTGTTTTTGATTAGCTCGCCGTGTGACTGTCCGCATACGAATCACGTCACACCAAGGACGAATGCAACGTTCTTCCAAAGGTAATGAGAAAACACCCATACATTTAGCCAACCAACTTGGCCCCGGATGCACCTAGAAGGTTGAAACATTGCAGTTAATTACAGTTTCTTTCCCAAAGGACGATAATATGCTTTTTGGCACAGCTGGAGGGCAAAGGAGCACTTTGACTTTGAAATAACCATCAATTTTTGATATTACAATTTGTCCAGAGCCCAAGTGCGCAGACTTTTGACAACCAAACTTGGCTCAGGAAGTACCTAGGGGGTTGGCATCTTACAGTAAAGGTACATTTTCACCCCCTGAGGAGAATAATATGCCACTTTGCCCAGCGGAAGGGTGGGGAAGGGCTTTCACCCCCAAAAACCATGGAACTTTCGTAACGATGTTGAATTCTTATGTATGTATGTATGTATTTTTCTATGTATGAATAAATGAACAACGCCGAGGCCGCCGGTAAAAGACGTTTGAAAACGATCGAGTCGTCCTTTAGTAAGACCATAAGTCGTCGCTAATATTTTTTAGCGCGATCGGTTGGCCAGCGTTTGGTTGGTAGTGCACCTTAAAAATACAACGCGAAGACTACGCA
>NW_019380035.1:12688-23174 GCF_000648655.2 Copidosoma floridanum | reverse complement strand
AACATAAAGAGATAAATAAATACACGCAGAATCCAACAAAAAACGTTTTTGTAGAAAAACGTTGGCGCGTCCAAGAGCTAAAAATTCGGTTATTAACGGTTTTAGTTTCGTGTTATTAATTTGACTCGATTCTCATTCCACAAGACATACTTTTGTCCTTTATTCGAAATAATAATCGCAAAACCACGATTGGGACGGCCCATGGAAACATCGTAACAACAACAATAACTCCCATGTGCATCGAATCTTGACAAATATTGAAATCCTTTTTTTTTTCCTTGTTTCTTAACGCTATCGTCGTTGAATTCGATAAATTCAGTTTAAGCACATGTTTATCGATGAAATTGCACAAATTGCAAATCGCCTGATGAAAATTAAAACAAAAAAAAAGGGAAAAAAAAAAACCATATAATCACGTTAAAAGGATCGACCGCGTCGTACAAGTATACGCAAATGTTTCGCAATGGCCGTTTATGGCGCCTTTACCCCTCCCGACAATTGTCATTGTTTACATTGTTATTTTGGATTCCAACCACCCTTGATTTCTAAAAACTTGTAACGTCACGAGAGTTCAGCGTCAGGTTAATTGAAAAAGTTTGTTAAAAATTGTTTTAAAGTGTGTCTTCACCATACTTCGCGTGTCTCCTTCCTTGCTGTTTTCCATCGCCGTTGCCGTCCTTAATGACACGATTTTTATCGATCGAACGTTGGTGGTGCGAGCGCCTTACGTACCTTGCCCGCAGCATTTTGCGGTACTTGAGCAAACGAGCAGTCTTTGTCGTAATTTTAGTATTTAGATCGCCGCCTTTGTCGTCGTGAATGCCACCAACGTTTATATCGTGAGCTTTTTTTTGTCGTCCTCGTTGTCCTTTTCATCGTAATAGTTTGTGTCGGCGTTTTCGTAAAAGAAAAGGTCATCGTTAGTACGGTAGTCGTCGTCGTCGTCGTCGTCGTCTACGTCCTCGTCGCCGTCATCCGTGTCGTTGTCGTCGACGATGTCGCCGGCGCCGCCACCACCACCTTCTCCTTGATAAAGGTCGATCTCTTCGTCGTAGTCGTCGTCGTCGTCGTCGTCGCTGTCGTCTTCTTGGTCGTCGTCCTCGTTGTCGTCGTCGTTGTCAACGCCAGGCTGCTCGGGGGGTGGTTGCTGGAGGCCGCTGCGTCTCAAGTCACCACAACGAATCTTGTGAAAGATTCGGCTGCCCAGTTTTCGCTCGACTGTCTTACCCACGTCAAAGTGTTTGATTAGACGGTGAGAAAAATCTGCGTCGTAGCCCAGTCTTGTTAAATCGTCGACCGAAACCGAGGCAAATAATCGCGATTTGGCGTTATGAATCGATTGTGGTTTAAGGCCACGATAGTGCTCGGGCAGGCGATGGGCATCGTGAGTCTCGCTGTACCACCTGCCATTGTCCCTCATGTTGGAACATAAAAAATCTAATAATTCGACGTGATGTATGGCCAAGTGTTCAAAGCGCACGCAATTTCGTTTGTGTATTTTAATCGACTCGTTGGCTGATAATCCGCTGCCACCAGCCACGAGTTGTCGTGGTTTTTCCTGGCGTTTTGTGGTCGTGCTCCTCTTAACGTCGTTATTGCAACGATTGGGTACTCCCGCCTGTGTTTTCGAGTATGATGTTCCATCCATTGACTTTTCTGCGGGTTTCAATTGTTGTACACGATCATCAGTGACACTTGCGTTGCGCGCACCTTACAGTTAAAAAAAAAACAAAAACAAAAAATTAATTTGAAAAAAAAAGGATGAGAATAAACGAGGTCACGTTGGCTTTGCGAGCGATTCCACAATTGGCCTCTTTTTTGGGGGGCGTGGGGGGGGGGTGGGTAGATAAGGAATCGCACGTCCACGCAAAAGGCATATATTAACAACAAGCTTGGGAGTCATTGGAAGGATGAGCTACGGTATTATACAGTGACCTTTCGTACCTCCTGCAAGCTCGTTTCCATCGGAGTGATCACGTTTAGAGGTGTCACAAATGATCCCACATTCAACTTGCTCGCGATCCTTTGTGACTTTTTTTTCTGGCACGTTTCCCCTTTTTGGCAAAGAATCCCGCAATGATTGTAGTTGACGCCGTTTCGATCCAATTGGCACCCTTCGCATCGTGGCCTCGTTGCGATGGCCATCGGGGGTAACCTTCGATACGGCAACATTCGACCCAGGTTTTCCACGTGATTCCCGCAGCTGCCGCTGCCACCGTTGCTGCTGCAGCTGTTGTTGTTGTTGTTGTTGTTGTTGCCGTAGTCGTCGCTGTCGTTGCCGCTGCTTTTGCGAACGCTCCCATCTTTCGGATCGTTCTTTATTAACTTTGGCGTTTTTACAAATTTCGGAAACGTCCGAATTACGTCGGCATTCTTCGATGGCGTTGTCGACCGAGGCTTTCTCCACGGCGTTGACGGTGCCCACGCCTTCGTTTGAAATTTTTCCGACCAACAATGTCGTCTTGTCACCGATCCGATCGCTGCTCCCCTTCATGGTTGTAGCCATACCACTCGCTGTAGGTGTCGCAGCTAACAAAATTTGATAATTAAAATTTGTAAGCGAATCGATAAAGGCAATTCATTGGAATCGAAAAATTAAAATAAAAAAAAAAAGAAAACTACAATTGTTCCAAAAAAAAAAGAAGAAAGAAAAATGGATAACATGTGCAGGGTGGGTAGATTTCGAATGACAAGAACAAAAAAAAGAAGAAACATGTAAACGAAAAAAAGGGGAATCACAAGTTTTCGAAAAGTAGTAAAAAATAATTTACCATAACTGTCGCTAGATACGAGCAGAGCTGTGTCAGTTGCCGCCCTCGTTGTCGTCTGCGTCGCGGATAGCAACAACAACCCCTCGGGTTCCCTCGTAATCCGGACAGTCTCTCCATTCGATACATTCGGTGGGAGAGATGAATGATCGATAACGAGCTCACGGTTGCAATACGAGGCCACGTCGTAGGAAAAAGCTTCTCCAGGGACTTTGGGCCCTGGTTGTCGTTGTTGTTGTTGTCGTCCTTGTACATCCAAGGCGGAGGGTAAGAAAAGTTGTCGTTGTTGTCGTTGAAACGCTTCGTGAGCCCGTCTATGAGAATCTTCCATTCTTGCACGTTCCGTCGCGTAACCTCGTTGAGTTTCCAAAAGTAATTGCAGCCGTCTGTGATCCAGTTGTACGTTTTCCATTTCCTGGTACAACAAAAGGTCGTTGTAATGCTGTCTGGCGGCCCTTTGCATCGACTCTCTAATATTATGCAATTGTTGCGTGGCCATTTTCTCGTACGTATCGTTGGCCAATCTATCCTGTCGGTCGGTACGGGCAAACAACGTGGACATTGGGTCGTCCAACGGTGGGGCTACCGTCGCTGGCGGCACCATACTTCTCGTCGCACACATGGCGACCGAAGCCCCAGTCATCCCATCAAGCATCGTTGAATCATTATTTTCGTTGTCCCGTGCGACAACCGCCCCAGCCAAACGGTTCGTCGCCGATGGAGAAGCATTAGCAACATTACCCAAAGACGACAAAGAATCAAGGTCCGTTGCTACGTCGAGCGAAAGCGTCGGTGCCAAATGACCCACAACCGCGTTGAATGGTAACGTTTCGCGGGAGGCACTTTGTCGATGGTTGTCGTTGCATCGTTGTTCGGGGCTCGTCATAATCAGTCGATCCTCCTCGGATTGGCCGGTATTTGTTTTTTCCGTCATTTGAGCGCTACCGACGACAGAGTCCATTCGCCCCTTGGATCGATCACCCCTCCTCGATGCTTTCGTTCAAACTTTTTTTTTTTTTTTTTTTTTTAATCCCTTTGTCTTTCCTCGCTGCTGATTATCAAGATCAGCTAGACACCTGCAACGAATGAAAAAACAAAAAATAAAACAAAAGACCAAAGGGTTAACACAGCAAAAGGGGTCGTTTCGTAACAAATATTCGTCATCGAGTGGCGTTATTCGATCGACGCAATTGTCGTCCGGCGATCGACCAAGCCTTTGAAAAACACAAAGATTTTTACCACGGTCGACGAAAACCACCCTACGCGTACACACGGAGAGGAGGGTGAGAAAAAAAGTGTATTACCTCGTCTCGATTAGGGTTTACAAAAATATATGTTTTTCCAACTAACTTTGGCGTAAACGCGCAAGAGCTTTTTATAAATAAGTTTGCATCACGTTTCCTCCGATCCGGCGACAGCGTGCTTTTGTTCTACTACATTTATTTAGTTAATTTTTTTTTTTAAAATAAATCCTTCGTTATGTCCCTTTTATCTCCACCCCTTTGTAAGTAACGACGAATTCGTCTTTATGGCACGTTTAGGTCAGCGGGAGTTAATTACCGGATCTGCACCGCATGAATAAATCAATGAAATCCAAAAAACGATGAAAAAAATGAAAACCCGCATTGCAGTAAACAAACAAACAAACAAACAAACAACAAACGAACGAATTGTAAAAGATTGGGACAAAAAGATTAAAAGTTTAAGTGAAAAAGGAGAAAAAGGAACTTAAAACCGAGCTACCACTGATTGCGATTACCGTTGTTGCACTGGATTACTTACAAAATCAAAGGGCGCTGCCTCGCCTGCGTCTCGTTTATCCAGACGTTGATTACAAGCCGTAGTAAATCAAAGCAATGAATGAATCCAAAAAAAACGTCAAATGCCCCAAGATAAAAGGGTCGACCACGTTCAAGACGCGGACAGAAAACGAAAAAAGGAAAACCGGCACACCCGTGTTGCTCGACAAATTTCTACGACTGCTTGATATGTCAAAGCTCTCACGTAGCGGAGACAACCGATGTCGCAAAGACGACGACGAAACACAAAGTACGATTTGATTTCAATAAGCAAAGACAAGGGCCACCAATTCGTGTCAAAAAGTTGGCGCGTCGCGTTCGTCGTTCGCAAAGTACTGAGGCGTACAACCAACCGTCTTTAGACTCGTACCGATCCAACAAATATCAACTTACGGAGTGGGGGGTACGGGGGGCCGTGTGGTGGGCCGTTGGGGTGGGGGGGTATTACCTGGTGGAAAGAACACGATGTAACGAGATTCGTTCAACGCAAAGCTGAATCACCAACTAGGGGTACTAGGTCATTGGTGCAGCGACCAATAGAAGCAGTAGCGTCGTACCAACATGTCACAGCTTGTCTTTTACAAAGCAAGAATAAACACGCAGGTATTTACCATCAACGATTCCTGGTACGAACTGGATTAGATCTTGTAGGGCCCCGCCTCGAGTCGAATGACGGGCTCGGACGCGACACTCGAGATCGAACGGGTCTAGACACGCAAAACGTGTTTAATTCGTGTTTCAGGGACAACGGCATAGGTACGAGTACTAACAGGATTTCCCCCACCCTCGCCAATGGCAACAACATCATAAACAACGATAGCAATCATGCAAACGCTACAAGCACAGTGCAAGTTAGGACGTGTCTCGTACGAGTACACACACGCGTTGATCGTCGTCCAAGCTAGCACTTTTACGCATGAATCATGGTGGGGGTTATTGGGGCGTAACCGAAGCGTGGCCTCGTTATTGGGTGCTACAAACCCCTCCCCCTTTTCCAACGTAGGGGAAACGGTGTTGCAAAGTTTTAAGGACCAACACGGCCAGCAGAGCCCGAAACGGTCATTGGTGCTTTGACTTTCGGGGAACGACGGCGAAACGTTGAGCCAACTTATTTCTTGCTAATTCGTTTGAATCCTTTGATAAGACCGCTCCTTTTTTTAATCGAGCCACACATTCAGCGCTCTTTCGTATTCTTTATAACACGTATCAAGAAACGAATCGAGAGCACTCGCGTTTAGAGCCTCTTACGTTGCAAAGCACACCGACGCAGTGGGGCGAGTCACGGTCGTTTGCAAAAACGATGCCACTGCCTCATTGTTCAACGACGAGGGCGACGGCGACGACGACGACGACGACGACGACCGCCAACACCACCACCGCTGCCACCACAGTCAGCTTTGCAGAGTTCTTGCCGACGAGGGTGGACAAGGACCGGTCGCTTTCGCGCGACAAGCAGCACGACGACGTTGCATCTCGTCGTGGACGCCCTCGACTCGGAGAGTGCGACATATTTCTTCGGCAGGAGGTGCCTTTCGTCGTATTGCGTCCATCGATATTGTCAACGGTCGGTAGGAGCACCAATACCCTCATGTGCGCTCTTTTAACGGCCATGTTGAGATGCCGCGCCCTCGTCAAAGTCATCCTAGAGATAAAACGTCTTCAACGCTACGTCGTGCACGAGGATTATCGTGCAACGTGTCCAATTTCCGCCTTTTATTGTTGCATCGACCAACTGCTCAGGGTTAAGGGAACGTCGAGGAGGGAGATCAACGTCGATAAAAGCCTCAAGTATATGCAAAGTAAGCGTTTGTTTGGTTTCTTTGTCAAATTTTCTCGAATACTCTAATATTTTCTGGCATCCTTGCCATCGCCCCACCCCACCCCTTATAGTTACCATTTTTCTTATGCTTTTGTTTCTTTTCTGGTAGTTCTTTACCATCGTTCCGACGTTTTTAGTTAATTTTTTGTTTTGTCTTTGTGTTCTTTTTGCGGTGCAGTTTCCCCGTCGTTATACACCAAAAATCATAATCAATCATAACGGAGACAACTCGCACGACGAGGCCCGTAACTTTCAGCAATTTTTAAAATAAAATCTCCCGCAAAAAGGGTTGCCAAAAAAAAAAAAAAAAAAATTAAAATGACGCTGCAAAATTGAGTGGTGGGAGAATTGGCTTACCACAACTCGCAGTGTTTAAAAAAGAAATGCAAGGGTTGTGACAGCGAGAGATAATAACGTATTTAGGGCCGGAAATTTGCATTAAACGGTAAAACAGAGAAAATCCACAAATGTCAAAAATTACGCAAATTACGATTTAATCGAACGACCCCATCGGTCTCACCTCACCTCGCACCGCATACGTGTCCAATCTAACGCGATCCATCTTTTTTTTATTTTTTTTTTTGTTTTNNNNCCCCCCCCCCCCCCCAATAGTTTGGTGTTTTCCGTGCTTTTTCAATTTCTTCTTTTCTTTTTTTCGTGTGCATCGTGGCATCGGCAGCAATCGACGCAAAATGGACGAGGCAGCAACAGAAAGAAGATGATTCTCCGGCTACCGCGGCGAATGTGTTTACTTCCATTATGAGAGACTTTGTTGACGCCAGTGAGCATTGGACCCCCGACGTAGGGACAAATCCAGCCAGCGTGTTTATCGGTATGAGGGGTTACCGGCTGCGCTGCGTAAAGTGCCATTTGTCGGCCGTCATTCCAGAGGCTACGCGCAAATCATTTGTGGCAAGTAAAACATTGATCAACTTTATCAAACGCTAACAATGCAACGAGAAATAAACTTGCTATTTGATAGCAAGGAAAACCGATTGCTCTCTGTTTACCATTGGTTGTCGTGCTATGCCCTAAACATCGTTTCAACGTTTCATGAATACATACATACATACATATGTATATACATATATATATATATATATATATTCACACGAAAACATTTGCTTTTTGTTTGCGTAAGTTAATGATTTTCGTCGCTTATATTTTTTTAATCGTTGAATATTTTTCCCAATCGTTTCGCAATTCCGACGTAAAACTAAAGGTGGTGCCAATAAAATTAAGGTCGAGTATGCGACGACCTAAGAAAGAAGATAAGGAGGAGGAGGAGGAGGAGGATGATCAGGCGTTGGGAAAAGTAGCCCAACGACAAGATACAGGCATCGTTAACGAGACGGAATCACCAAGGGACTCTCGAGTATACAATGCCAAAGGATGGAGGAGCGTGGATAGTTGCTTGGACGAAATTTTCGACGAGCCCTTGTTAACATCTTTTTCAGCGGAGAGTTGTCAAAATTGCCAAAAAGAGGGTACGCTTTTGCCATTCAATTGCCTATTTCACCCGCTACCGGACATTCTCGTTGTCAAGCTGGATCGCGTGGCGGCGGCAGCAGGCGTAGCAGGTGCTGCTTTAAAAACAGAAGAATCGGAATTACCCAAGGCAATGGTCCAGGAACCGATAATTTGCAATACTCTGTTGTCCTTTGGGGGAGGAAAGGCCGTTAACGAGGGAGATATCAAGGATCAGGAGTACGTGCTCGTTTCGGTGGTAGCCCACAAAATTTACATCGAAGATGATGAAGAAAAAAAAGAAAAAAAAAAAGACGATCCACGGGTAGATGCCAAAAAATTAGACGGCAATACAGAGTACGTGGCGTACTGTTTGTCGACGAATGATACGGCGATGACGACGAGGATTGCTCATTGTCAAACATCCTCGAGATTAGTTAAAAATAGGAACGTCTTGTTGCCGGGAATCGAAGCGTCGTGGTACTACGTCAGAATCGACGACGTCGAGGTAAGTATTTTTCGTCGTTTTTTTTTCCCTTTCACCCACGCCCACACGCACGCACGCACTCACGCACACAGAGAGAGAGAGAGAGATACAGACAAGCATGATATTTTGCGCGTCCACGCGATTAATCTTTATGTTTATGCCGGGAAGACCAAGGCTCGAGTTGTATGCCCATGTAACAAAAGAATTAATGGAAACAAAGATAACGTGATTTTCGGGGGAGGGGAAAATAATTTAAATAAACCAAAAGTTTTTCATGAATAATTTTCGCCAACACAGGTCCAACCATTGAGCAATGAAGAATTTTGCGACGCGGTTGCTACCTCGGCACATTTATTGTTTTACGCAAGGTTAGCCAACAAAAGGTTTACAAAAGATCTCGACGGTAGTGCAAGATTAGCCGTAGCTCAGGCGTCAAAACAAGGAATGATGAAGCGCATGCAAACGGTATCGGGCGAAACCGATAAGCGCGCTATCCATCAAAGCGCATGCAACAGCAGTGGCAATGTAGGCCACGGCAAGGCAAAAATTAAAGCGGAGCACGTTATCGAGGATATCGAGGAAAAAGAGGTTGTGATGAAAGCAATACGTACATTGAAGAGTAAAAAGCCAACAAGTTTGTTGAAACGAATCACAGCGAGGGACATGTTACGTAATCGGACACAACAACAACAACAGCAGCAGCAGCAACAGCAGCAACAACAACAACGGCAAAGAGAACGTTCGGACGACGACGAGGACGACTGCTACAGCGACAAAAAGGACATAAACGCGTTCGTTGAGCAAGAGAAGAAAGCAGCTGCGTCAGGAGTCAGGGAAATGGTGACAAAAGCCGAACGTTACGTTGATCGAGATTTGATGGATAGTTTGTCACTGCCGGGGTATTATCCGCGCAACGCGGAGAACAATCGGATATTGATGCCTCGGCCACCGTACGTGCATAAGGAAGGAAGCGAGGAAACGGCAGCCTTTCGACGTTTCCAGGATTACGTGGGACCTGCCAAAGAGTGGCCCTCCGTTATCCAACGTATTTTTACAAACGGCCCGGGGTTTCACGCGTCAAAAGACGCAGCCATCGAATTTGCGTTGCTCAACGGTTCAACGTGGAGCGCATTCGACGATTGCGTGCGATCAACAATCGGCCCGGAGCACTATCAACTCTCAGATAGCCGTTGGCAGTGCGCAAATCATTGGAAAAGCTTCTTCATCATCGACGACGACGACGACGACGAAGACAAGGACGACGACAAGGACGGTAAAACGTTGGCAAAGAAAGAGTCGTCGTCGTCGTCGGTGCGTACGCGAGCATCGCTCGTGTCGATCGATGCACGCAGAACGAGCCATTTCTCGTTTAGCGTTTCAAAAAATTGTTTCACCACTCTTGCTGGCATTATGTGTACCAATACTGGGTCTCTTATGGTTTCGGAGGACGATGCACCCACAGCGTCATCAAAAAGGGCGATCGCACCAACAACAGTGTCACAAACTCGTGTGGCAATAGTCACCGAGGCAATGGTAAGGATTGAATCATTAAACAACGGTTGCATCGTCATCTTTTACCCGTCGTTCGTTTACTTAATCGCGATCGTTTGACGATTGGTTCGAGCAAGCGTCGTTAATTATTTGTTTACTTTTTTTGTTCCTCTCAATTTTCATTTTCGACTTTTCTCCCACGATTACCCGATCGATCGACATGCTGAATCAACCAAACGTGCACCCGGGCGGATCGTTGTAATTAAAAGGAGCGGTGGCAACAGCAAACGACCAAGCCAATGGCATCGCCACAAAAAGAACCCCAAAAGGTACGAGATTGGTTACCATCGGACCATCAGCCGGATGATAAGTTTTTGGAAAACGCTGCCTCTGCGAAGCAACTGAAGCGTTTCGTACCAAAATTTCCTACACGCAAGCAAATTTAAGATGAAACGGTCGTTGTCCAAGTTTATTTATTTATGTTTTTTTTTTTTTTTTGTTTTTTTTTCATTCATCGATCGCATCGACACTACCGCCTTTTTTTGTTTTTTTTTTTCGTTTATCGTTGTTTATTTCGATGAGCCATCGTTATTTACGTTAAAAACTTAATCATGCTTTGTTTGTAAATACAAAAAAAAAAAAAAACAAAACGTAC
>NW_019380035.1:0-12109 GCF_000648655.2 Copidosoma floridanum | reverse complement strand
TGATTACAATTTTTTATTTATTCATTTTTAATTTTTTTTAAATTTTTTTATTTATTTTTATTTTTCTCTATAAAAAACACGAGGCTAAATTGCTGCATGATCTTACAAAAAGGGCAGGACCTACACTGGATTTTTGCCCCGCGTCGCAAACGAGTCAGAGGATCGGCCAGTAGAAAGATTAGAGACGAGTTGGGCGTAGAATCAGTAGAACGAGCAGTTTCCAGTCAGACGCGTCGCACGACCAACTCTGCGACGCTATTCACCTTGTCCTCGAATCCTAATGATTTTCAACAAACGAATGTTTCTGCTGTGGATAAAAATACACCACTTTACAAGTAATTTAACACAAACGTTAAAAGAAAAGTACACGATAGTTTGGAGATCACCGTAACATCGAGTATAATCGTAGCCGTCTTACGTGGGTATTTATTTCGTCAAATCCTTGTGTGTTTTTTTCTTTGAGAGCAAGTCGAACGTTTCATGCAGAGGTTGGCTCTCGAACGAGGTGACGCTACCACCATCAACAGCCAGAGCATCGTCGAAAATGTCAGACTCTGCCCGACGAGAGCAACAGTACACATCAAGCGCGCCAATTTGACTTTTTCGTTGTCGTCGATTATCTCGTTTGTAATAAATTGCCACTGGAATTTGGAGGTGCCGCTGTCGCTGCGACTGCTCAAAGAGAAAAGAAACGGTGGGAATTTGACGAGCAGAAAAGGCGTCAAAAAATAATGGTAAGAAAAAAAAAGATGGGCAACAAAAGGAATGTGAAAAGAAAAAGAAAAAAAAAAAAAAAAAAAGGAAACCCAATCGGTGGCGTGGGAAAACCATTTGGCCGTTTGTCAGGTGTTTGTGCAAGGCGTTTAACAAGGTAGTGACGCCCAAAAAAATTCTACACTAAAAATTAAAAGCAAAAGTATTTTGCAAGCGTTCACAACCGGCGCGCAAATGAAAGAGCCCTTTGACATCCTACTCGCCAAATAGGGTAAAGGTTAGGTAGGTAGGTAGCTCAACGACGCCATGGGTAGACTACCGGCAGTCTCAAGTAGTCGTCTCTGCCATTTGCCGAGCGACTCTTGCCACGAGTAGTCACGGGACTCGGAGTTATCGACGGTCCGTTTTACTAGCACACTTTTTGGCCCAGAGGGAATCCAACGATGTTATCGGGAGGTGGCAGTGGTATCAGAACAAAACCGGTAAAGATACCGTCGCGAGTGTCCTACTGTGTGTGTGTGTAATATTCGGGTATTTGTCGGGTGTTGGGTGTTTCAAGTTACAGCGACAGAAGGTGCCTCGAGAGCATCGACGTCATCATCGTCATTCATCGGCAATAAAAACATCAATGCTCCACGACAACGTTTAACAAGTGTAAAAAGCGAGTGGACATATTTGTTGGTGTTTGTGTGTGTGTGTGTCATGGTGAATAAAGAACATTATCAAGCGGTAATAAAGAACAAGGTTTGTTTTGAAAAAACACTTGGCTTACGTCAACAAGGGGTCAGACCGTTTTGACGGGTATTCGTTGTAGAAAGCCGTGGCTTCGTTTGTAGTATTAACGTCCAAACACGTGTTTGTAAAAGTCCATTGTCAGCAAAAACGATGGACAGGGACGACAATGATACGTTCGAGGCGGCGTGCGATCGGGGTGACTACAGATATTGGCTAGGACACAGAGACATGTGTCTAATTGCGAGTCATTACTTTAATTTGGGACAAGTCGACCAAAACTTTTGCTTTGCCTTTGAGGTCAAATCATTTTTGGCGCGACTCAACGAGGCAGTCGACCGTGGAGGAAACACCGTCGTATTCGTGTACCGCTTCGAGCACTGGACCGTATCGGTCGTTTGCATGGGTAAGTGAGAAAAGACAATAAAAAAAAAAAAAAAAAAAAAAAAAAAAAAAAAAAAAAAGTCTCGAGCACCACTTGATCATCNAAAAAAAAAAAAAAAAAAAAAAAAAAAAAAAAAAAAAAAAAAAAAAAAAAAAAAAAAAGAGACCAGTGACACTTGCAAAGACGAGAAAGGAAGGAGGTTGATACGAATCGCAAAATTGGCCGTGTCGTCGGGATCCAAAAATCGTCGATGGATGGGTCGAATTGTTTTTCGTTTTGTGTTTTGTTTTGTTTGTTTTTTTTTTTTTTTGGTTTCTCCTCCAGACCAAAGGACAATATTTTACGCCGACAGCATCGGTCCCAATAGGACGCCGGACTTTATCGGCTTTTGCGCCAGCGCCGTGGAATACAGCGAGCCTGGAGCTCCACGTGTCATTGGGGCATTAGAGGTAGTCGACGTATCGAGGGTGCAGCAATGCCTTCAAGTCGACGGCTTCAATTGCGGGGTGGCCGCGTTGTCAAACGCGCGGGCGATCTTGGACGCACTTGCCAGACAAAGCCATGATGATACCAACGTCGAGGGGTTATCGCGGGTTAACACGAAACGTGAAATAATCATGGCATCCTTGCCGATGGGCTCCGTCGATGAGTACACGAGAATTAGGATCGACATACGCAACAATCTCGATCGGAACCGCGTTGCAATCGTGTCCAACATAAAACTGGAACAAGGGTGAGGATTGACACCCGGAGTGGTGCACAAACAATATTGTTTCTCTGACTTTGTTTTTGTACGTTTTTGTTGGTTTTTTTCTGTTTCCTTTTTCGTTCCATAAACAACTTTTAACGAACCTTTTAGCTCCCTATCTCCCCCTTGATTATTTCCACAAGCCATAAATAAATGTTAAAGTTGCAAACGATTCAGCAGCGTGTACGCCCAACCAGGGACCCAGAGTCCGAAAGAGACAGCGGAGGCAGAGAAAGCGCAGAGCCTTCGAATGGTCGCATCAACCGAAATAGATCGCAAAAGTTGGCACAAATTGGATAACGTGAAGGAAATAAAGGTGTCGGAGGAGGTGCAACGGGTTGATCGAATCATGGGTGATGCAACGACAGCAGCAGCAGCAGCAGCAGCAGCAGCATCGTCATCATCGTCGTTGCTGCTGCTCGAATCGAGCAACGTCGATGCCGCGGATCTTATTCGTTTTAGACGTCTGCGGTTGAGCTCCGCCGCGTTATCACCTTCTCAGGATAACGAGTCTACCTATACTCGTGCGAGAGACGATGACGCAGACTACGACGACCGTCTATTGGAGTGCGTCACCGCTGATGTGGATTCCATCGTTGTCGTTGGGCGTTCTCCCGCAATTTTCCAGCTGCACGGGGAGAAATTCGAGCTTTGTACCGGTGGGTGTTGGGTTTTGTCTTTTTTTTATTTTTCGTTGATCGCAATACCCATAATCCCGAAGCTGCTCGCTTCTCTCGAGTCGATGAATGATTATTTTGAATTAAATAACCGTCCAACGGTAGGGTACAATTGCTTTCGTTGTTTAGCGGGCCGTTTCGTATGATTATGCGAGACATTCGTTATCGATTGGTTTCAACGTCATTACAGGCGTCAACCCGGTAGTGCCTAGCCTTCAAACGAAAACAACTTCGGTGTTGGATCCCTCGGGCCACCTGCATTGGTTCGAGTTTAAGTTGGGCGGCTCGGCAGAGCGAAGCATTCAGGTGCTGTATGGAGCCGAGCCACGTATACAAAAAATCAGGGGCAGAGGGACGTTGAGATCAAGGGCAAGGCGGGGACGGAATGCGCGACAAGGTACGACCAATGCTCGAGTAAGGGATCGTTTACGTGTTGCCGAAAACAACCAAGAAGAAGCAGAGAGCGTCGCTCGGTACAATTACGTTTCGACCAAGAACGTTAGCCAGGAATTTTTCGACATCGTCGTAAGGCGCGTTCTTACGGCCTGCTGCGATTTCGACCGCAGCCGTAGATGCTTTCTGTCCAACATGACGACGTATAAGGTGCCGGATGACAAGAAACACCCCAAGGTGCCACCCGAAGGTTGGGAGCAATTCAGCTCACTCCTGCTTACCGAGTTGGAGCGGGATCTGACCGGAGGTACCGACGAGGACGAGAAGGCGGCGTCATCGTCGTCGATCGGCTGGGCCACAAGACACGGCATTCGCGAAATTTTATTTATGCGGCAAGTATTATTATCATCGTCGTCGTCATTATCACGTTGTATTACGTGTTGCCTTACCGACTCGTAGACAGCACCATAGCAACAACAAGACAAACTAGCGTCAACGTAAAGGGTCCTTTGGGGTTTACGTTTGTTTTGACCGTAAAAGAATTAATATATATCAAGAGTTGAAAAATAACGATGGCGTTTTTCTAGTCGAAAACGTAAATCTCCCCCCTTTTGCATCTTTGCTCCTACGGTTCGAATCATCATTATCGATCATTCGCGATTAACCATCGTCCGCAATCGAAGCGCTTTTTTTGCACGATGCCGATTAGTTAGGAATATTAGCAGTTCAACAAACGATACAGCGGATAAATATTAAATTATAATTAACAACCCTTTGTCGATTAGGTACGAGCACGGCATGAAGATAAGTGGCAAAGAAGCCGTCCCGGACTTTGCCGATATATTGAGAAAGAAATTTCTCGTCGATGACCACTCGCCCCTCTTGAGGATCATCCAGGTTCACGTGGCCAACACTTTTTGCCAGAGGACGGACAGCGACTGCGCTCTCGTGGTAAAATACGCCGCGATAAAGTCATCCCCGTTGGGGCGGCACTATTACAAGTACAGGCATTTTTTTTTCATGGAATATGGCCACCTCATTACCAGGTTAGTAACATTGAAATCCCTCGATAGCAAAGAGATAAATATAGCCTTGCGCCAGGGGGAGGGGTAGGGCGAGAATCAAGACGACGCACAGCATACGGTGTACGCACGTACGCGTAGTGTTGATAGAGCACAAAGGAAAAGGGAGGTTGTTTTTTGGGGGGGGGGGGGGTAACGATTAACGACGAGTGTCGCCCAACAGCATCCCTTATTGTGCAAAATTACGTTTCGCTTCGACACCCTTTTTTCCGTTTCGCAAAAAAATGACGAATGAATAACGAATTACGCGTCGTGGTAGCAGAGGAACCGGAAATGAAAAAAAAAAATAGCGTTTCGTTGTTGGGTTCCTTTGGTTTATTTATCGATGAAATTTGTTTGGGTTAAATTTTTTGGTTTGTTTTTCCTTGTAATTTACCGTAAATGTTTCATTGTTACCACCCTTCCGGATGCGTTTGCGAATCATTTCCAAGGGTCAAAAGCTGCCAGCTAGTTGGCTAGTCGCAAGCAATAAATTTCCCATTCCCGACTATAAACGCACACACACACACAGTGTTAAACGTCAACGTGGTCAACAGCAAAACCGCCAATTTGCCAGAGCCCGTCACGTACGTGCAGGCGTACTATCCCGAGATCCACAACGTCCTCACGAAAGGATCACGCCGCAAGGGAACTTTTACGGGATACGTGATTGCCGGGGCGTACGGGTAATGGACAAAATTTTTCTTTTTTCTTTACAAGCGCTTCTTACGAAATTTGTTTTTAAAGTCGTGTTTATTATTTTTCATTTTATCAAAATTTGTTTTCTCTTCCCACCCGACCACTGGCCCCTCCGAAGGTTCCGACAAACCGGAGACAACCGGATGACGCAGCTGTCATTGGACGCCGACGCGCACGCCCGCGATTTGGAGTCGCTTTTTGGTTTCTTGAGTAGCGGAGCTGCATTAAGGATCGAAGAGGTCAGGACGTTTGTGGGTGCAACGGCGTTCTCGGAGGCCGAAAGGTCATTCAAAGAAACAGGATTTCTCGTGCCATCGGCCAAATTGTTCATCGATAGCGGGGCAATTTACGTCGCCGAAAACTGGTCGGCGTACATGAAGGCGTCGCGAATAAAGCACGACCTGCAATTGCTGGTAGCCTGGATGAAGCGCGTAAATGACGAGGGATGCGACGATTTAACTCGCGAGGACGTCGAGGCCCTGTACGACGCTGATCTACGCGTTCGAGCTTTCGTGTACGGCGATTTTAGAGCGATTCCATCGCAACGGTGGAAATCTCTCTTGAGAAACCAGGCGCACGGCATGAGAGGTAAGACGACGGTTTTCAATCGTCTTATTTTACAGTTTTAAAAATCCAACGAGCCCCACCTTTCCTCCTTTTAGTCACATTATTCCATCAAGGTTTTCATTGGCTTTCGAATGAACGTGAGATAATATTATCGTCGGTGGTGTCCTTTGCTTTATAAACACACAGCCCGAAACCGCTACGCCAACGAATGCTACTTTGTTTGTCGTACGTTCCAACCCCCCTTTACCCTTCCTCGTTCCTCAACTTTTACACTTTTGGCGAGTTTTCCCCCCCTTAAAAAAATTTACCGCTAATAAATGTTTTTGTATCATTGTTTCCACAAACTCTTGTCTCTCTCTCGCTCTCTTTCTCTCTCATGGACGACGAAACTCAAAATTAAAAAACAAATGTCGCGGGGATGAAGAAAAACAAAGCGCCAACGTGAGAAACGGGGTGCTACTGTTTAGAAAGCCGTACCCATTGCCCATGGGGGAACGCCATCGGCTGAAACAAGCTCCACCAACAATGTTTGACAGCGTTTACGGTTTGCCTCAAATTGGGCATTGCATACGGGATTTTGCATCCGGTGGTCTTTTGCCAGTAGGCAGTGGCGACCGGTATCCCGAGGACGAGGGATACCGGTTGAAAAAAGCCAAAGCCCGGTGCACGGAGGGTGAGGACGTCGAGGACGCCACCGACCGTGCCTCAAAGTCATTGATAACAATATCAACGTTGGCACAATCGGCAGAAACGATAGCCAAAAATGAAGAGAACAACGAGGGGTCCAAGAGTATTACAATGGTCGTCGAAAGATGGTTGTATTTTTTTTTAAAAAAATTAGCCAGTAGGGCGCGAAAAGGACAAGGATTTGGCAAGGAGGGTGATTTCCGCTCCCTTTCGACGGCCTTTAAGGTTTCGTCGATTCAACGGCTCATTGCCAAGGGAAAGCAATCGTGGACGCGGCGGAGACTGGAGGCCCGAATCACGGGAATGGTGACCGCCGAGACTATTGTCGCAAACATAATGCGGCCCTCCACCCTAACAGGTGAGTGCGCTCGCACGAACGCGAGGCAATTACAGTCACGCGTCGCTCGCGAGACGGTCGATCGAGTAGTCCGAAATTGACCGCATCTCCACCGTACACGGATGTTTTTGTCGTTTTTTTTTCTTTTTCTATTATTTGAAATTTTGTTTCGTGCAGGTTGCCTCATCCGAAGTACCATAAAGCCGACTGGGAAAGATGCCATCGCAGCCGTGGAGTCAAAATTGCGAGAGTTTGTCGACAAATTTGTCGAGTGCTTTCCAATGCGGCTACTTTTAGGCAACGCCATCCGAAACCAGTGGGCCCGAGTCGGCCCGAATAATACCTTTGGTACACTCTGCGCTCATCGCGTCGGCCGGGAGACCAGGTGCAACCGAAATTTGTTGCAAAACCGGCCAAAGGTACGTATCCGATGCGTAACCGTTTGTCCAAACGTGCCGACATTGGTTAATTCGAGTCGGTCGTCTACATCAATGCGCACATGATTTCTTACAATGTTTGTTTCGTTTTGAACATTTCCTTTTTTTTTTTTTTTTTTTTCCCCCGTTTCGAATGAAACGTGCCGCCTCCTCCTCCTTCTAACCCCTCACCGTTCAACAGAAATTCCAAACGGCAATTTTGAATTTGCCACAGTACTCGGGGCTCAAAGAATTTTATACCGCAAATAAGCATTTGCTGCCCGAGTCGCTGTCGTTGGAGGGGCTAAAGCGAGCCCAAACTTTATTTCTGGCATCGTGCGAGGCACAAGAGTGCAATCGTGGTTGCGAGCCGATGGACCAGGCAGTCAATGTCCATGGGGAATTGGCGGCCCAGTCACCGTCACCATCACCAGCCGCAGAGATAACGAAAACACCATCGAGATCAACGTCACCAGAGTCAGCGAAAGCAGCATCTTCGACAGTCCTTGTGCGCGACTCGTTGGCATTGGAGCATGACGAAGCGGCTCGTTGTATCCAGTCGACAAAGCGCGACGTATTTCACGTAGAGATGGATTGGTCGTCATCATCACCGCAACATTCCCCGGTGATTGCCGGGTCGTTGGCTTCTGCTGCGGGAGTACAACAAGTCATTTTATTGTCGTCGTCGTCGTCGTCGTCGTCGTCGTCGTCGTCGTCGTCGATCGAGGAAGCTGGTCCTTTTCGTCGTGGCTCGCCGAGCAGGTACGACCTTTGTTTGAAAAGATTTGGCGTGACGGAAGAAACTGGGTCCTTAGACGCGGGTTTCATCGTAAAAAGGCCCGCAGCGATGTCTGCAAGCCCCCGTCTATCGCCAAAAAGGCAACGAACGAACGTTACACGAACCGTAAACGAAGAAGAAACGGTCAAGTACGTTGTTTCCGAGCACGCATCTTTCACGGAGGAGTTTAATTATTCACCGCCAGATCACGAGAGCAAAAATGGCGAACGAGTGGGATGTGGCGATGCAGCAGGTGATGCGATAATTTTGTCGTCCGACGGTGCAAACACCTCAGTTTGTTCATCGCCGGATCGCGAGAGCATTAACGGCGATAATGCCGATCAAGGCGAACAAGAGAAAGGCGTCGCGGGCGATGCGATAATCTTGTCTTCCGACAGTGCAAACACGTCACCTTATTCGTCATCGTCGTCGTCGTCGTCGTCCACCCGCGGATCGTCCAAGCCATTGCGTTCGGTCCTTTCCGTGGCACTGCAACGCATGCAAAAGAAGCGTCGTCGTCGTCGTCGTCGTCGTGGTAATGGTCCAACGACGCAATCGACTGACAAAACGGTAGAAGCAACGACAAGCGCTATCGGAGTCCGGAGGGCAAACATTGTTTGTATAAATTTTGGTGCCTAATCCCGTTAACCTCGACTACAACTCATAATAGCGTTATTTTTTATCACGATCGAGCTTTCGTGCTAACGTGTTTGTTTTATCATCGTTGCAGCTCGCGTACACGGTGACGAGGTATTTAAGGATGCGCGCTAGGAGATGCAAGGACCGCCAACAACTAATGAAAATGTCGTCGAAAAGTTATCAGCTGAAATTTCGATCACTGGTGAGTGTCCAAACACAAAATTGAGATTATTTCGTTGACAACGTCTATTGGTACTTTGTTTGATAAAAATACCAATAAATAAACAGAAGCGTGATACAAGCCCTTTTATCCGTTTAATACATTTTCGTTTGTTGGCTAGATTTGGCAGCATCTAAAGAGACGTCACAGCTCTTTCGTCAAGCGTCTCAGCAAAAATTTGCACCTTCCCGAAAAGCCGGTAGGTAATATCCTTACAAATACGCACAGGATGCGTCATTCTGGGGAGGTCGAAGGGTGTATCGCAGTTAAGATAATTTCCACCACCCTGCCGGTGCACCCGGACAACCCGTGCCTGCACCGCATCACGTTATCGACCTAATAAGAAGAAGAAAAAAAAAATCGTAGAGCCTCGATCGATTATATTTCGTTTTCTTTGTTACGATTTCTCTCTCCCTCTCTCTCTCTCTAGTGTTTTTGGGGTTTGCCATCAGTTTGGACGAATTATCTACGAGAAAAGAATTTTTCTTTGTCGAGTGCTCCCCCCTTACGATTCGGCCACTCGCGCGTACCAATGGATTATTCCACGTTAATTTCAATCGATCCAAAAGCTGCATCGTGAGATCGCGCTAGAGCGTTACANAAAAATAAATTTTAGTGGCAATTTATAGCGACACCCAATAACCATTGAAATTTTTTTTTTTGGTTTTATTTTGTTTTTTTTTTTCGTTTTTTTTTGTTAAATAAATGTATACTGGCGTAAGAATCCCGTGTACGACTGCGCCATAATCCGATAAAGACGCAAATTCAATTTTTTTTTCCCCCCTACCAACCGTTTATTCGTAAATAAACCATTTCAAATGTGACAATCGCGACTGCATTACCCATCGTCTGTTGAAAGCTCTCGGATCAGGTATCATCGCAGCCCTTACTCGAAAGTACATGGGACAGCAACGAGGAGGAATCCGAATCGCCGTTGGTGGAGGAGGCATTCGCGTCGTGGATTGCAGAAGTGGGCATACAAGTCGATGAGGACCAAGAAGACGTAAGCACAGATTCAACGTTGGAGGTGAGCAAATCCCATGTAACGATTTGGTAGTAAATCAAACAAACAACTTTATTTACTGTTTATTAATGGTTATTGGTTATTGGCAGTGGTTCAACGAAGCAGGAAGACGCCCGTACAGGCCGTACGTGTGTCAAGTGTGCGGCAGCCGCTTACAATACAAAAGCCTACTGTGGCAACACATGTCCCGTCATCGCGGAGAAAAGTTGGACGCGTAATGCATTCGAATGCTACGTATTTGCAATTAAACACGTTTTTAGAGCGATGCGATGGAAATCTAGACCAGGGTTTGGAGTGATTCCACAGTGTACGCATAAATTGGAAGGAGATGTCGTTGAAAGAATATAAACAAAAAAAAAAAGGACAAAACAATAAACATTATGTAAAACCACAACGTTGCGACTCAAAGTTTGTCCATAAAACATCAATGATGTATGTATGTATGTTGAATGAATAGCGCCGAGGTCGCCGATGACAAACAATGAAAAAGTATGGAGTCGTTATAACGTTCGAACCGCAGTTGTCGCAAATAATTTTTAGCGTGATCGGTTGGCCAGCTTTCGTTTGGTAGCACGCCTTACAAATAGAACGGGATGTCCACGCAACAATCGCAAGGTACTCATTGATCGAGGATCGTCATCATCGTCGTCACTGCTAAAACATTGTTTTAGGAAAGCATTTTTTTTATTTTATTTTCGTTATATTTCCACAAAAAAAGGGGGTAACAAAATTGGGTGTAATTTTTTATTTTTTCTACATAAAAAACATGAGGCAAAATTGCTTCGTGTGCTTATAAAAAGGGAAAAACGTACGCTGGATTTTTGCTCCGCGTAGCAAAGAGTCGAAGGATCGGCCAGTAGAAAAAGTCGAGTAGAGTCACGTAAGGCGGAGAATAAGTAGAACGAGCCGTTTTCGGTCAGACGCGGCGCGAGGCAAATTCAGATCTTTCGAGCACCCATTACGTAGTAAATAAACGTAAAATGAATGACCGATCCTAATGTGTGTACTATCGTTTATTCCATACTAGTGTGTTTATTTGTAAGCTACGGTAATACATTGGAGTTTGGTTTCATTTTTATTTACCATGGCCAGTTGTTGGACGTTCATGGCGTTAATAACGAGTGATATATAAATTATTACAAAAGTATTACGGAAAAAAAAGAAGAAGAAAAAAAAAAAGTTTTACAAAAAAATGATGATTGATTAGCAAAGGGAAAACGAGTTAATCTTTTGTATAACGATCGCGCGAGGAAAAAGTGTAAAAAAAAATTGTTAACTATCGTGCACCTGAGCCGCAGCATTCGTGGCATACTATGCCCGGTGCACACAAGGATGTCCACATCAATTTTTCTGATGATATATTTCATGCGCAATATTTGTGCTTCAATTCGATCGTCTCGTTTACCGATAAATGTTATCGAAGCATCGTGCACGCCAATTTTTGTAATTCAACATTGGTAACATACAATTTCATGCACACTCTTTTATGCACAGCCAATGGTTATTTCGACGCATTTAGCAAATTGTAATCAATGAACATGCACAAAGGAGTCATGCATTTGGTAAAATAAAATTGTGCACCAAATAATCCTTGTGCACAAAAGTCATTCACATAAAGCAGGGTACGTAAATAAAAACTCCTTTCCGTCCACAAAGATGACATAATAGTTAATACTTTTTTATTATGGTTTTGCTGGTATGACAAAGATACATCTACTTCGATGAACGATGATGAATGTATATGTATGAAGTATGAATAGCGCCGAGGTCGCCGATGACAAACTATAAAAAAGTATGGAGTCGTTATAACGTCCGAACCGCAGTTGTCGCAAATAATTTTTAGCGTGATCGGTTGGCCAGCTTTCGTTTGGTAGCACGCCTTATAAATATAACGCGATGGCCACGCAACAATCCGGTATTAATTAATCATGGATCGTCATGATCGTCGTGATTATCATCATTATCGTTTCATCATTATTCCCATCATCATCATTATTATTGTCATAGTAATCATCATTATTAGTATAATTAT